>CM064485.1:61487410-61654910 GCA_032716605.1 Paralithodes platypus
TATGATATTTCTTACTCTACTCACTTCATTTCTGTATTTTTATATTGTTTCATTGCATTTCGAAAAAGTTCAGAATTTTCACACACACATAAGCAAGCAAGAACACGAATAACACATACACACAAAACACACACATACGAACACACACTACCGTATCACCAAAGTAAGACCATCAAATTTATAAACGATTGCCTGCTCTCTCCTTTCGTTAAATTTTGTCCTCCCGGCACCTATTGAGAGGAAACAATCAGAAAGTTGCATGCTTGACACCTAAATTCCTAATACGATGATGCTTGTGGGCACCTCGCTGCTTACGTCATACATGCTCTCACATGTAGTGTACATAGCCTACATATATAGATAGCCTACGCTACACATACACAAACAAAATCAATCACATATTTGTATATATACATCAGCTGTCCCACGCAGTGTAGTCAGTGAAAATAGGTTAGCCTAAACAGAAACCGGATGCGGAAATACCTTGAGCTGACCAGGCCAAGTGGGATATCTCTATTGGTCTAACTGGTAAAGTGTTTGCCTCACAACCCAAGGGTCCCGAGTTCAAGCCCCCCGCCAGGGCTTGATATTTTCGGGAGGCTATTCCCGCATCTAACGAAGTTTAGGTGTGTTGGTAAAATTGTTCAGATGGTTGAGAGTAAGATCGGAGCTCCATAAATCCTCTTTCGGGTATGGTGTAAAAAACAATTCCTACTATAGCCTCGCCTCTCTCCCTCTTTCTAAGTCACTAGCCTGTTGACGAAGGGCATAGCCTACTCCCCAAGCCTCTAAACTGACTTGGAGGCCGACGGGTTAAAATCTAGGTAACTCTCTTGGTGGAGGGTTCCCCATACCAGCCGGGTTCCCCACCGTATGCAGCGGATGCAGCAAGAAATCTGAGAATATTAAATAATATAGGAGAAAAATGTGGGCTAGAAATAAAGAAGAATAAGAGTAACATTATAATATGGAATATGAAAGAACAGCCGGAGATAATAGAGGGGGTGAAAGTAACTGAAACAATAAAGTATTTAGGACTTAAATTGGAAAATATAAGAAATATATTTAAACAGCAAAAAGTTAACATGATACAAAAAAGGAAGACAATTAGCAAATTTAACATATTCAGTAATAGCCAAAAGTTGTAATAAGATAATGGTTGGAAAGGCTTATTGGAAAGGTGTAGTAATAGGCTATCCATCTGTACTATATGGAGCCAGCATAATCAACATAAACGAAACTGAAATTAAAACATTACAAACAATAGAAAATGGAGTATATAGACACATACTGGGAGCAGCAAAATGGGCACCAATATGTACATTGAGAGGTGAAATAGGGGCCTCACTAATGAAAACGAAAATCATAAATGGAAGGTTACAATATTTAAAAAGTATCGATGAAGGAGAAAACCAGCTGCTGAAAGAAATAGTAAGGGAAATGTGGGAGGATGATAGAAATAAATGGATGAAAGTGACAAAAGCTTACATGAATACTGTGGGAATGAGAAGAGAAAATATCATAAGAATTAAGAAAACAGAAATAAAAGAAGAAACAAGAAAGTGGGATTCTGCAAATTGGAAAAAGAAGTAAATAGTAAATCAAGCCTAGTAATATACAAAAGATGGAAAGAAAGTATTAAAGAAGAAAAAATATATGATAACCGCCCATCTTCAATCATACTGTATAAGGCCAGGAGTGGAACTCTGCAACTAAACGATAGGAAAAGACACACAAATGGAGAAGCAGAATGCACTCTGTGGCCATGATTATGAAGATCTGAAACATTTTATGTTAGTGTGCCCATCAATAAATAATGAAAGAATGAAAGCTAAAGAACTACAACAGCCATACCAGGAAGATGAACTGGGAATAATAAGAGATTAATTATTCAGAGAAGAAAATCTAGAAGAGAAAAGGGAGATTTTATATAAGATGTGGAAGAAGAGAGAAATAATAATTAAAAGTTTGACATCTAATTAAGAAAGATAAAAACCATTGAATGTAAACTAGGAAATATCAAGTAAACTCAGGGAGCTGCCGTTGCTAAGGAGTTCTGCCCCTTGGAGACGATATCCGACATCCGACCGTAGATTCTTGGCATGTGCATTAACCCGGGAACGGCGAGGGGGGGGTATTGAACTCGATGCCCATGGGCGAGCATATAGGCTCCATTCAGGCCTATAATCGTCATTGTACGATAAATATCGTTATTACTTATTCATATGAGCCTATTTTACCTTCACTATGAAGATAGTAACCTGTAACAACAATAAAACAAGTGAAAATATAATTTTTCTGGTCAAAATTGCGAATATATATGGAGCAGCCCATTCATGAATTATGGAGCAAATTGAGGCAACCCCTCCCTCCACGAGGCCTCAAGCCACACTGAGCCTACTCATACACACACTCGCTTATGTAACCCACTCGCTAGGTACGTAAGCACATCCTCCACACATTTTGCTAATGTTAGCACAAAAATATACCAACGAATTAGGGAATAACAGGGAAAATAGGTGATAATTGAAGGGGGAGGGGAAAGGGGGGAAGGAGGGGATGTGGAGGAGTGATATGAGGTATAGGGGAAAAAAAAAAAAAAATATTTAGTGCTACTGGGGCCGTTTAATTTTTTTTAGGCCTCCCTCTTAAGAGCTTTACTGCCCTCGCCCAGTAAAACTTCTTATGAGCGTTGCTGCCGTTTATGGGTTAATTGTCAATGCTGGGTAGCCCTGCAGGGTTCAAAGGGCGATGATCTTGCTTAATTTGCCCTAGAGATCCTATAGTAACTACTTCGCCCTTGCTAGTTTTGATCTCCTTTGAGTAAAAAGAATCAGATTTGATTTAGTATACTGTATGTTCTGAATGTCTCAAAGAAATAACCAGCAGCTATTTTCTTTGGGTAACGCCTGCCAGCCCTGCTAGGCGTTGAACACGGTATAGTAAGTTTAGTAACATATGTTACTATACCGTGGCGTTGAAGGCCTACAGGTCCGGATCTCTGTTACTCCTATACTATACGGTACAGGTTATCCCCAAACCATCTGGGCATCCCACTCTAGACTGCTTGGCTTGAGCACTCATTGAACACAAAGAAACAGGCAACACTCGTCAAATTATCACACAGACGCATCCACATGCAAACATAAAAACATACACACAGACTTATGCATATAGCCTACAGTATACTGTATATTCAGTTATACAATCTTGTGCAATAACGCATAAATCACTCACATAGGGCTACATTGCCTACAAAATATTGTGCCGGTAGCCTATATCATACAGTACTTAGATACAAACGAATATCCACATTATTCCCACCCACAGCATATAGCCTACAATGAAAGCAAACAAAACATTGCACTTTATATCTCACAATACAAAAAATAATAATTATAATAAATATCTAACTCTCATATCTCTCTCTCTGACGAAATATTTGTCTTTGATGCATAAGACATCAAAATAATAGGAAATAAAAACATCCCACCCACTCACCCACCCACTCACCCACCCACCCCCACCCACCCACCCACCCACTCAACTCACTCACTCACTCACTCACTCACTCACTCACTCACTCACTCACTCACTCACTCACTCACTCACTCACTCACTCACTCACTCACTCAATCACTCACTCACTCACTCACTCACTCACTCACTCACTCACTCACTCACTCACCCACGCACTCATCACTCACTCACTCACTCACTCACTCACTCACTCACTCACTCACTCACTCACTCACTCACTCACTCACTCAACTCACTCACTCACTCACTCACTCACTCACTCATTCACTCAATCACTCACTCACTCACTCACTCACTCACTCACTCACTCACTCACTCACTCACTCACTCACTCCACTGACTCACCATCACTCACTCACTCACTCACTCACTCACTCTCTCTCTCTCTCTCTCTCTCTCTTCTCTCTCTCTCTCTCTCTCTCACTCTCACTCTCACTCTCTCTCTCTCTCTTTCCTTCTCTCTCTCTCTCTCTCTCTCTCTCTCTCTCTCTCTCTCTCTCTCTCTCTCTCTCTCTCTCTCTCTCTCTCTCTCTCTCTCTCTCTCTCTCTCTCTCTCTCTCTCTCTCTCTCTCTCTCTCTCTATCTCTCTCTCTCTCTCTCTCTCTCTCTCTCTCTCTCTCCTCTCTCTCTCTCTCTCTCTCTCTCTCTCTCTCTCTCTCTCTCTCTCTCTCTCTCTCTCTCTCTCTCTCTCTCTCTCTCTCTCTCTCTTAGATAAGCACTGCCTGGTTAGCCTGCATGGGATAAGGCCTGATCAAAGCTAGGTAAGAATAGGCATCACAAATTTAACCCTTAGAAGATCCGATTAAGCATTTCTGTCCTGTTTTCTGGCCAATAATAGACGCTTTTATTCATATCAGGAAGGGTATATGGAAGTCAGAGGGTTGCTGTTATCTTGCTATAGGTGAAAACTAGAGCTCTCTACACCAAGTGGTTTAGTTTTAATGGTATAAATACCAGATAATAAGCTTGCCACCATTTGCAGAAAAACAGGAATCCCAAGATACTGTATAGGCCCACTGTATCTTAGATCTTGTGACTGTTACCATACTCATATCTCCACAAATAAATGGCCTAACCTACTGTAGGTTATATAATAATATCAGGAGACAGCACTTGCTGTTATCTTGTGATAAGTGAAAAGTAGAACTCTCTACACCAAGTGGTTCAGTTTTAATGTTGAAAATACCAGGCACAAGATTTGTCATTTGTCACCAGCTGTAGAACACAGCCCCTAAGCGGGCCTCTTTCATCTCTCCCACTGTTAACCCCTTACGAACGGGGATGTTTGTAACTTCTACTACAAGCCTGGCAGGCATATTTACCCTAAACGAGCTTCATTCCATGCTCTTTTTCATGCATAAACAAGAGCCAGAGCGTAATACAATTATGTATCTGTGAAAGGGCGATAATAGAGCTTTCCAATGACACCTGAATTATCCTTGTACGACCACGGGTTATCCTGTAGCGATCGCGCAACACGAGGGGAAAAACCCTAAAATACGGTAATTTTCCGAGTTTTTTCCTGGTCTCGCGAGGCCGTGGGTGTGGAATGTTGCAGAGCTGGTGTCAGTCGCGGAACTGGGTCCATGCCGAACGATCAGAGCCCGCCTATCGTCCTCCCAACGCGTGGACTCTCTCAGAGCCGATAATGTGCTCAAAATCCCTTCTGACATATAATGTGCTCAAAATCCCTTCTGACATATGTCGGGCACCGCAGGGGTGGCCATGATTCTCTCATACGACATATGTCGGGCCCCGCGGCTTGAGTGTTAAGGTGGTGTCACACCAGCGATTTTGTACAGGCAATTGTTGTCTGGTAGTTCGAAATTTTAAGTTTTGTGAGAATTAGACTTCTTTTGTACGGGCAATAATTGTTGTCTGGTAGTTCGAAATTTTAAGTTTTGTGAAAATTAGACTTAACGTAATATACCTTCGATCTAGTTTCCGATTTCAATGCGAAAGAGCCTCAAAATATGACGAGAAAATAACTTGCTCATCGTAATTGCCGGATTAATATTACGAATTTCACATACAATGCTGTATTATAAAGTGTAGCAGTGGTAGGGTGATCTCCGTTTTCTATGGTGGCGCGGACTCCCCCTTCGAATTCGGACATATTAACCCTTTGAAGTCGTACACATGCCGGAATTCGGACATTTCGGAGGAGGCCATCCACCAATTAGTCTGAGTCAACGAGGGTTTACTGTAAAGGACATTATCTAACGCTTGACATCCGCCGCCTCCCCGGTCGCCAACTGCCGCCCCGGAACAGTGTTGCCAAGTTAGCTACTTTCCTGCTAGATCAGGTATTTACTTCACTTTAGTGGCAATTTTTTACATCTAGCGACATAAATTCTATTGATATTCTTGAGATTTGAGTAATTTTTATGATTTTGAGCGATATTCTATAGGTTCTGGTATTAATCTAGCAATTTTCAGTACCGGTATAAATTTACTATCTAGCAGTCTTTTGATTTGGTGTGTTTACATTGATAGAGCAGGGTCTGCGTTTGTTCGCTCTTGTAATTCGAGAGTACAGTAGTTCGAATACGATACATAACTTCGAAATAAGGAAGAATAATGTGTGGAATATACTTGAGACAATATTAAGGGGACCGACCACAGCTATTTTCAAGTTTTTTTTTATGGATTTGTTATTTTTTATATTTATAAGCTTTCTATAATAAGGATTATTACTGGATATGAATATTTACCCATTGCCCATCAATGTTAAGACACGGCCCCCGATAGTGGGAAGGGCTATGAAGAATAGGGAAATTGAGGGGTAAAAAGCATAAAAAGCGATAATAAGCTTTTCTAACTGAAACTTGGCTCGGACTGTTAAAATATATGAGAATTTCATTAAGTCCTGGGGGGAGGGGGGGGAGAGGGTTTTTTTTCCCCCTCAACTTATTCTGTATCCCACAGCAAACGGTTATGGGAGAATTATGTTTTTGCCCTCTACTGTACATCTATCTATCTATCTATCTATTGCCTGACGCCGTGATCCCCGAAGGGGTGGCCACGAACGAACCGCCCCCATGCACCTCTGTCCCCAGTCAGTCGACGCCCCTCCCCCCAACCAGCACCGCCTTCATTCATGTAGTTCCTCACTCCATCCTTCACCTCATATTCGGTCTACCTCTCCTGTACATCTGTACTGTTAAGATATACTGTATGAGAATTTCAATCAGTCCTGGGGGGGGGGGGAGCCTTGCCCCCCTTAACTTATTATGTATCCCACGGCAAACGGTTATTGTAAAATTAGGTTTTTGCCCCCTAGTGTTAAAATATATGGCTTATTATCACTTTTTTAATGTTTAACCCTTCAATTTCCCTATTCTTCATAGCCCTTCCCACTCTCGGGGGCCGTGTCTTAACATTGATGGGCAATGAGTAAATACTAATTTCCAGTAATAATTAATATTAAAGAAAGCTTATAAACCTAAAAAATAACAAATCCAAACAAACAAAACCTTGAAAATAACTGTGGTCTGTCTCCTTAATATTGACCTATACCGTACTTGATGTGTTTCATTATCCTATGTGAATAACAAAACCTAAATGTGAAAGCTAATTAGAGTCGAATTACCTAAACAAAGAGAGGGTAGGCTATACCCAAGGGTTACATGTCATAGGCTAAAATATTGTAGGCCTACTTCAATTTGTTTTCTTCGCCTATCCAAAAGCTGATATTTTGGCGTAAGCTAGCCTAGGCCTAGGTAATAATTTCAATTTGGCAGTATAGGACACAGGAAGGAAAAGTAAAATTGCAGTTGGCAAGTATTTCAGGAAATTAAACTACTGTATATATAAATATACCCGGTATATCGAACAATGGATACCTAAGGCGATCTGATCATCTGATAAGTGCTTCATGTCAAGGATATGGTCACGCTGGGTGGCACTGTTATGTCCTGATACTGGGTAAATTGTGGTGGTTAACCCACTGAGCCCCAGGCAATATAATATAAATGTACACTCCAGGCCCAGCAGGTTGTCAATTTTTTTGTTTTTTTCAGAAAACACCTGGAATGGGTTAGAAATGAAGGAAAAACAACAAAAAACTATCCCCTAGGTCATTTAGGGGTCCGAAGGGGCGTCTGAAAGTCGGAATTAACATGCGGAAATGGGTAGGCAAAAACATGGCGTACACGGTTGGACTTTGAGGGTTTTCATTCATCGGCATTGTTGCGTGGGATACTTACGCAGTTCCCATACAAATTTGAGCCCTCTAGGTGCCATAGGACCGGAGTAATTAACCGCGACGCACCCTATGCGTCGCTGGGGTTTAGCGTTACATACATTGCCGACGCATACGCTGTGGCGCTGGGGTCCTGTGGGTTAAGAAAAACAAGTACAAATTAACGGAGGCTGTCCGTGAGAAGTAAAAATATGTAGGGTAAGGGATGATGTTAAGTACAAGGAATAATTAGGGTATAGGTAGTTATATATACTATGAGCCAGGGTTGTTGTTGTTGTTGTTCCCCAGGCTGCCTGGCCGAACAACCCCAAGGTCCCGAGCAAGGCCAAGGCCATAGAGCACCCCCACAAAACCCTCCCTGCTTACCACTAATGAAGCCCGGGTGACCGAAGCCACTCTAAGGCAGGGAGCTGAGGAGGGCGCGGAAATGCCCGGTAAACCAAATCCCCACCCAAGGCCCTGTGCCCCTCAGCAATTATGAAGGGAAAGTTGAGGGGCAAGGGAAAAATGTGACGCTTTGGCTCCCAATCTGCCAACTTTTAGGTTGGCAATAGGGAGGTCGATCCACGGAAAAGACGCCGTCATTTGAGATCTAGAAGATATATAAGTAAAAGAAAAGGAACTGTCAGAGTAAGCTATGGGTATGGCAGAGATCGCTCAGCTCTCACTCTAATAGACCAGCCCATCACCACAGGGTTAATCCAGTTTGCTTTTTTTAAGTGGGGATTTCCCCAAGATGAAATGAATTCATAAGGATATTCAAGCTAAAGCTTATAAGCTGTGATTCACCCTGACTTAAGGTACTGTAACACAAACAGTCTATTTAGGTGCTACTGAATACAGTAGGTTCTAAGATTATATAGATCATAGGTAGTCAAATATTTGGTGCTGTCCAACTTATCAAGGATACTTACTCTATCCCATGCCCAACCCCGAAAGGGGTTGAAATAGGGGAGCTATCCCCCCGCCAAAGGTGGCTTTCTAGGGCCTTTCCTAGCTGATGCTAAGAGGATTGGGTTCTAGTCATGTGGTGATGGGCTGGTCTATCAGAGTGAGAACTGAGCGATCTCTGCCATACCCATAGCTTACTCTGACTGTTCCTTTTACTTATATATTTTCTAGATCTCAAGTGACGGCGTCTCTTCCGTGGATTGACCTCCCAATCTACCAAGATTGGAAGCCAAAGCGTCACATTTTTCCTTTGCCCCTCAACTTTCTCTTCATAATTGCTGAGGGGCACAGGGCCCTGGGTTGGGTTTTGGTTTCCCGGGCGTTTCTGCACCCTCCTCAGCTCCCCGCCATGGAGTGGCTTCGGTCACCCAGGCTTTATTGTGGTCGGCAGGGAGGGTTCTGTGGAGGCGCTCGGTTATGGCCTTGGCCTTGCTCGGGGCCTTGGGGCTGTTCGGCCAGGCAGCTTGGGGAACAGCAACAACTCTATCCCATGGTCTTTCTATAATACCCATTGTTTTGTATAATCCCCCTCCTTGCCTCCCCTCTGGGTAGGTCTTTAACCCCTTATTGGTGGCGCTCGACTTAAGTCGTGCACCAATTTGCAGCAAGTTAGGAGCATTATTAAGGCTTTTAAAGGGTTAAAATCGAGTGCAAATGGCCGGTAGCACAGCGGGCCAGACAGCCGACTCCCAGGGCTTACCGCCGCCCATTAACTCATGTTCCCTATGTTCTCGAGAGGCCAGCAGTGTAGCCAGTAGTGAGCATAGCTGGGAAAAATATACCGATATATGCTAAACTCCCATGTTCGTGGTATCACTGCAAGAGAACCACGAGTGCTACGTAGCTCGTTCTGGTCTCATTTTGAAGCTTTTAGTGCCTAGTTTTTTGCTAAATATTTTTTGTTTCATGCAGATGCTTGATTTATCATGCAGGAGGGCCTGAATATGCCCAAATGAGCCCAAAACACCCCGCTAGACAAGGGTTAACACTTACGCTGCGGGCATATTTTTGTTATATTAGGGCTCAATCAGGCACTCCTGAATGGTTGAGCAAGTGTCTGAATGAAATGAAATATATTCAGCCAAAAACTAGAAGAAAATTGCTTCAAAATTACACCAGAACAAGCTTCGTAGCGGGCTGGCTTCACCCGCAGCGCTACCATAGACATTCGCTAATACTGAGCAATTATCGCTAATGTCGTGCTACATTTGGCTTTAGCAGCGATCATACCCCTCAGTGCCTCAGCCACCTGGCTGGAGAGCGGACAGGGGCCTGTCGCACTCCCGCTCACTCTAACTCGTCTCCACAGGCTTTTAAAGCCTGTAAATTGCTATAAATTGCCATGGCATTCCGGAACGTCTTCCGCACTGAATGGGTTAACTAATTCTCCTTGCTGCATAGTTCATGTACCAGTACTGTACTCTTGTCCTTCCCTTTCCTTTCCCTTGCACATCGACCCCATTCCTCTTTCCATCCTCCTCCTATCCCCACCTCGCATAATCACTCTCACCCTCTCCCTCTCTTTCTCTCTCTCAACTGGTGGTACAGTATATAAATACCACCAATTCAGCACACTCCTAGCGACATCAGTACCGGTGCACAGTACAAGTACAGTACCGTATACAATATAGTTACTGTACTGTACTGTAGCGCTATCATTGTTCTTTCACGGATGTATAATTCTATTACGCTCTGGCTTTTGCCTATACATGAAAAAGAGCATGGAATGAAGGTAATTTTCGATAAATATAGCCCCCTGGCGCTACGGTGATATAGCCTACACACGACACCCCGCTCTTTGAGAGTTAATAAAACATCACAAATTGTGTAGACAATAGTAATTGGCCTAACTTACGGGTAAGGGTTGTGTTAACCCTTTCACGCATTTATGACGCAGAGGTTGCCAGATTAGCAATAAGAAATAGAATTCTCTCACTCTTATAATTACCTCTCCAAAATTAGTTTTCTGCCCACAGCTAACTCAAAGACAACTGCAGAGGTTGAAGTAACTAAACTAAAGGTTTCTAAATACCCCTGATGGTAAAAAAGGCTTTAAAGTATCCCCAATAGGCTCAAAATCGCGTCATACGTCGTTGAGGGTTAATCGGCGTACGCATTGCCTTGTTTACGCAAGTTGTGCGCTTGCAGTTATATAGTTAATTGTTTTATATTTTGTTTACGTACTGGTAGTTGTCCCACGGCCAGCTGGTATTTACCCTCTGCCGGAAATACGGTATATACAGTACTGTATTCTTACAGTTCCTTACAGTAGATCCTCTGGAAAAAGGCAAACTAGGCCTGTGTATCCAGCTCAGTGCCAGTACTTGCACTACTGCGGTCGTTCACTGTGTTGGCGGCGGCGGCAGCAGACGCAACATTTTTACTATTCTGTATTTTTGCTTTCTAATCAAACTTCAAATCTTGTCTTCCCCATGCTTTATCAAGATTACTTTCAAACTTCCAAGTTTTGTACTTACGACAAATAAAATACGATAAATGCGGGTCGATCCACACTCGAACGTCACCCCTCCCTCAGCGTAAACACACAACTGCAGGCGGACCGCTAGATACACCTAAAACTACCCAAACAGGCCTACCGCAGGCCAATTGATTTACCCAAAAGTAAGCAAATCGCACAAAATCGGAGCAACATTTGGCTCAGATTTGTTCATGTTTCATGGGGGCATAATTAGGGATCTGGATTGATCCATGATGGGTTAAGCCCCCCTTCGGGCCCCCCTTCGGGCCCCCCTCACCCCCCCATGATGTATTGTCATCATCATATATATGTATTGCCAGCAGGCAGCAAATATCCAAAAATATCGCCGTCAAAATAGACACAAACTTAACCACGGCGATCGACAAATGTAAACATGACAGCGGTGGCGGCGTCGGACGCTTGCAATCTTGTTCCCGTCTATTTTGACTGCCTTTGGATACAATATGTTGAGGGGGGCTTTGACTCTCAACCCCCCCATGACATAGTGTCATCATCATATATATTATCAGCAGGTGGAAAGTAAACGAAAAAAATCGCCGGCAAAATAAACACATAGTTAACCGCGGCAATCGCCCTATGTAAACATGACGACCGTACGCCCGGAATATACATCCATCCCGTTGTTTTTCGTGGTTTGAGTGGAGGATTTGCATTAACTTACCCATTATTCATTAATCTGAAGATATGGCGTCAAATGGCGCCATTTATTGGGTGAATCGCGCTTTTACAGTAGGTAAGGGAAATTGGGGGGTACATTGGATACACGATGGGTTGAGGGGGGCGTTGGCCCTCACCCCCCCTTGATTTATTGTCATCCTCATATAGGCCCTATATCTGTAGGGGGCAAAAACAGGTTGCCGGTATTTCGTTTTAGCGAATAACGCTCACGCCATTTATTAGGTGAATCGCACTCACCGCATCTTTCAAAACAAGAAGAAGTCAAGTCGAAGGATTCAATGGGCGCAATGCTTTGTTTACGGTCGGGACTTATTATTTTAGTGTTATTTTTCGGTGTAATCGGGTTTTTTCAAGTGTCATTAACGAAATTCCTCCATACGGACTATAATGAGAAAAATATGGAGAGTCAATTGGTCCCTATTTTCCCTAATAAATTATTTCTAATAGGGCGGCGAAAGAGGTCTTGAATATTATCCAGGCGCCTCTAACACTAAGCATTATGCACATATTGGGAAGTACAGTCAGTAATGGACTAGTGCCAAGAATGTACCACAGTACCAGTAGCCTAGCCTTTTTTATTTTATTTTTTCTATATTCCAACTCTTGTACTCCCTCTCGGGCATAGGCTGAGAGCCTGTACATTCCACCGCTCAACACGGTGAAGCCCGTGAGGTCTTGTTCCAGTCTGGGGAGTGAGACATGTGAAGCATCCATTCATGGCTCGAAGCAGCTCCATCTCTGAAGTGGCTGGTTGCTTCGTTCAAGTGCTTCACTGTCTCACCCTCCAGACTCAGACCTTCACTCTCAGAACGCCACCTATTGAGCTGTGAACTCACTAGGCATTGTCCCCCTGTAACATATTTTGAATGTGGGAATATTCATACAGTGCTATTTAACCCGTTGAGCGGGGCCCCGGCTAGTTATAATATTTTGTTCACCCCAGTCCCAAGCCATTTTCACTTATTTTTTTTGTTTGCTAAAATGGAAGACAAGGATGAGAAATGAAAAAAAAAAAAAAAAAAATCACCTCTGACATTTTTTTTTTTGGGGGGGGGGGCCGGTGGGGGGTTGGGGGGGGGGGGGGAGGCCTCAAAAAAATTTGTTGAGCCAAAATGGAAGAGAATGGTGAGAAATGAAGACAAACGTAAAAAAAACTCATTTCGGTCATTTGGGGGGCGGGGGGGGGGGTTTCAATAGTTCGTCTCCCCCGCATGACCACCCGCCCGGGAGCACTAGGGCAAAAAATGAGTATGGCATTGTACGGCATATATTCTAAGGAGTTTCTCACATAAATCTCAAGCCTCTAGCTCCCATACGACGGAGTAATGAAGGTTCAAAGTGGCGGTGAACTAGGGGTGTAAACTATCCCCACTAAGCCCACCACCACCAGCCGCGGGGCTGTCTCGGCCCGCTCACACCTACTGGCCCGGCGCCCCCACACACTACGGTACCTTCCCCTCCTATTCTCCCGCCATTTCCTACCTTACGAGCCACGTAAGTGTTTTCTATATGTCGGACGCACGTGATGCGTCGCTGGGGGTTGGTGCTCAAAGACTGCCGACGCAACACGTGCGACGTGGGTCTCAACGGGTTAAAGAAGAAGTGCGGGGGTAATTAGAAACTTCCCCCTGTGCGGACGTATTTGAGCTGTTTCCATCACTAAAATATTCATTTTACCATAAATAGCATTAATACTTATCCATACGCGCCTATTATGGGTTGATTATAAAGGTATTAACCTGAAACAACAATAAAACGAGTGAAAACAGCGTTTGGATGGTCAAAATCGGAGATACAGGCCGCGAGTTATATAATGTATGGGTGAGGCAACCTGCTTTCCCGCCAATTTCCCCCCAGGCCACTGATACACAGTCGATCGATACTCTCTCTCTCTCTCTTGCACTCACTTGCTAACAGTGATGTCAATGCCCTGCTTGCAACTCGCTAATGTTAGCACGAAAATATACCTCAGAATAAGGGAATAACAGGGAAAATAGGTGATAACTGAAGGAGGGGAGGAAAGTGGGGAAGGAGGGGAGGTAGAGGAGTGATATTTTGCATGGCCCAGGGGCCCCAAAAAAAAAAAAAAAAAAAAAAAAAATTCGATGTTTAAAGTTGATTTTTTTTACTCTGACTCTTAAGAGTCTTCCCGCAGTCCGCCGGGGGAACTCTTAAGAGTCTTCCCGCAGTTCCCGGGTTAATCAGGGAACAATGAGGGTATTTGGTCAATATTTACGAGTCGCACCACAGCTGGGATCTCATTTCTAATGGTAGTTTTGGGTTCCTATCATTCTATGCTTCATTGCTATATACTTTTTATCCACAGGATTTTTTTATTTTATTTTTTTTTTTGCATTTTTTTGTTCTATGTGATTGAGGGAGGCAAAAGGCATAACTGCCTATAGCGAGTGCCTCCCACATAGTTGAAAGAGTGACAGGGCCAAAATCAAGGGACGTTCGAGCCAAAATGCCTGGACACACGGAGTTTGAAGCAATTTAAGTCATAGGAAGCGGGAAAAACTGATTCTGGGAGAGAGTTCCAGAGCTCAGCTGTTGAGTAGAAGAAAGTTTGAGAGTAATGTTTCACTCTTGGGTTGGAGAGTTGCACAGAGTAGGGGTGGGATTGAGTTGCAAGACGGGTACCACGTGCCCTACGTAAAGGAGGTGGTATGCATTAGGCTAACCTAACCAAAAAACCTAACCTAACCTAAATGTATTTGGGGGCTATTAGGTTAGGTTAGGTTAGGTTAGGTTAGGTTAGGTTAGGTTAGGTTAGGTTTTATGGTTAGGTTAATGCTAAAACAAAAAAATTAGGCTAAGCCAGGAAAAAAAAAAAATCCCTGTGGATAAAAAGTATATAGTAGGCCTAATGAAGCATAGAATGATAAGAACCCAAAACTACCATTAGAAATGAGATCCCAGGCTCCCAGCTGTGGTGCGACTCGACTCGTAAATATTGACCGGGTATTTTTTGGCATTTCGGTGGGCTTTGTGGTAATGCACTGATACTAGGTTACTGTTACTTTATATCTAGGTAGGCTACAGCACAAATGCAATCCCAATAATATCTTCCCATTGACATATCGGGATTTGAACCCGGGTCCATTGGATTACCAATCCAGTGGCATGACCACTCCACCACTGTCACCACACCTCCCCTGAGGTCAGGGTGTCAAACACTCAAACGACGCTGTTTTTTTGAGTGATAACGCAAATGAACTTTTTGTATAATGATAACAGAAACTCCCCCAACCCCCATTTTTTTTTTAAGAAACAAAAAAGGTAAATTGACACAATTTTGGCATAGCCTATTTTCCATCTTGATTGCTTTTAGATTGCAGGAAATGCTGTTTTAGACACCTAAATTCTCAAAAAAAATCTGGGGGGGCATGCCCCCGGACCCCCCTAGAGCTCGCGCCTTCGTCGCTCCGTCGCGCTATAATGATAACAAAATAATAAACCATAATGATAACACAATTCATATTTTGTGGATTGACACCCTGCCTGAGGTCTCCGTCTCCGGTCTCCCCGCTACACAGGATTATACCTAGCCTAAGTGGGCTTCAATATAATGCAATTTGTGGTACTGTTACTCATAAGATGACCTTGGTTGTAGAATGTAGACTTGTAGGCCTAGCCATTAGTTTGAGGTTCTTAAATAGCTACAAGATCAGTCAACTTATACTGAATTCGTTCCTGTTGGTGCATTGCATGCAAACCATACACAGCCCAAGACCTAAGACTTAGCCTAGCCTAGGCCTAGGCTATATCTGTCTGATTCTGTCATAATAGAACAATTTATGGGGGTTGAGGGGGGCACTAGGCTACTCATGTATCCAATTTACCCCACAATTTCCCTCACCTACTGTAAAAGTGTAATTCACCCAATAGCCTAAATGGCACCATTTGACGCTGTATCGTCAAAATGTCAAATTGATGGATAGGACTAAGTAAGGGCTAAGTAACGTAAGTTACTCCACTCAAATCATGAAAAACAATAATAAAACACTAGATTCCTAGAATAAAAAACTAAAAACATGGTAAATAAGGCCGATGTAGGCTAGGTACCAAGGCAGTAACAGTAGCCACCTCTAGCCTACTGCCTACCTCTAAGCACATGGCGTAGGCTAGGCTATAGCCTAGGCCTAGCCTATAATATTACAAACTCTTGCTTAGCCTACCTCGTGTTATGTTGTGACGACTGACGGATGAACTAGACTGTGAAGGTCCAATATGGCTAAACGGGGGTAGAATAGATGTAGGCCTAGGCCCAGATGCCACCAACTACACACTCACTCACTAGGCCTATAGGCCTAGTTCCAATACTCCGACTGTCTCTCTTGTATTTACGGTCCAGCCCTGTGAAAATAAACGCTAAACTGCGATCGAAAATACTATGAACAGATTGAAGAACACTGAGGCAGACATCTGAGCATGCCAGCATGGGCATCTGAGAAAGTTCGAAGCCTCAACTCGAATGTCTTGTCTTGTCAGGGGGACCCGCAGAGGGCTGCTCTAGGGCAGCATGATATGCGGAAGTTGTTCAGGGGAATTAGGAGCAATAGGGTAGGGAGATAATGAGCAGTGATCCTATTTCTAAAGGAATCAAGAGTGGGGCTATTAACTATAGCCTATATGCGAGATGGGAGGTGGTTCCACTCGGATGCTGCGGGGGAAAAATGAATGTCTGAATATGTCCGTGCTTGCCTGATATGTGTGGTAGGCCTATTTTAAGTTGTGGCTGTGTCTCGTAAATCGTATGTTTGTAGGGTGTAAATATGTATTTTTGTCTATCCACTAGATTGTTTGTGAATTTGTATAAAATTTGTTGTTAACATCGGCACCGCTGTAGCCTACTATTAGTCACTTGGCACCAGTGTACGATTTAAAGAACGAATGAATGGGTTAAAGGGGCTAGAGTAAAAATAAAAGGGGCAATGAATCGGTAGTAGTAGCAAGCAAGTTGTGAATGAAAGCTAAACATTATGGATCTCGTTTGCGTATATTAACATTTACAGGTATGTCAGATCTTAAAATTGTAGTAATATAAGAGACATTTCAATTAGGCTAAATATATATATAGGGTATCTGCACATGTAGGCTACACAGAGTGGCGGTCAATACGCCGGTCATGATGGTTCTGTAGCCATATACTATATATATATATATATATATATATATAGGCCTATACTGTATATATATATATCATGTATTATTTAAAGGGTTGTACAGTGGGGTGGGGCCGTGGTACACCTTTCCTCTCCTACGCTACTATAATCGCTATCAGTTTTCCCATGAGGGCGGTGTTGTGCAGGAACAATTAGATCAGATATGCTACCTGCAGCAGTTGTCATGCATAGTCGTCTGGTAAAATTATGTGCCCTAATGTGGCGCACTATTATTTTGGTGATGGCTCGCACAATGTGACGTCTGGCGATTTTGCTATTCTTCAGGAAGCCCGATTCCTTCATGCGGAGTATCGTGGTGGCCGTCTTACCTTGGTGGAGATGAATGTGAAGCTTTGGGACCTCTAGCCTACCCCTGGTGTGGATCCCGGACTGTGCTCTGGTTAGGTCAGGTGAAGGTAATGAGGGATAAGCCTACGAAGTCGGACTGCTCCTTTGTCTCGGCTGGGGGAAGGGAAGGTGCCGGCTACCCCTCCTCACAATAGGTTTGACCTGTTGGGTGATGAGATTAACTCAGCAGTGGATCTGACCGATGGCCAGTTTGATGGGGTGCAGGAATTTAGGGTCACCACTACTTCCTCTGGTTTAAAGACTGCAACCGTCCACATGTGAATGTGGCTTCCATGGTAAAATCACAGTACTGTATTGCAAACAGTGCACATCAATCATAACACGGCGGCTAGTCTTTACTGCAGCACAGTACAACAAAGTCTTGCCACAACAATGCCCCATAATGTTATCACTGTGGCTGATGTTGGTATAGCGCTAACAGTACGTGTCTCAGCAGAACTCAATAAAGTCCCCTTGAAGCACTTGCACCTGGCGAAATCAAACCACACCCAGCCTTAACCATGCTACATTCTCCAATTGAACATAGATGGCATCAACACAAAGAAACACGAACTCTCACACTTCATCAAACAACACAACATACACATTGCCATCTTACAAGAAACAAAACTCCACACAACACAAAAAACACCCACATTTCATAATTTCACCACCATCAGACAAGACCGGGCTGTCGGCGGGGGCGGTGGACTCATCACCCTGGTACACAAAGAAATATCATACATAGTAACCAGTGTACAAACCAAATCCCTCCTCCCCCCAAATGATAACACAACAGAAATACAATCAATTAAAATACGCACTGGCAACAACTCCAACATAACCATCATAAACACTTACATCCCTCCCCAAACATCCCCTACAGTACCAAAAATGAATACAGACCACACTTACAACACATCACAAACACCCCACACCATCCTGGGTGGTGACTTCAACGCCAAGACGTCGGCCTGGTTTGTCGACAACCCCGACACAGACAGAGGGCTGGTACTACAAAACCAAACAGATAACCTCATCATCCTTAACGACATCCATCAACATACCCATATTCCTCACCAAGCCCTCTATAACCCATCATCTCCAGACATCACCTTTTGCTCCCCAGAACTCGCCCCCACAACATCCTGGAGGGTGGTCAGAACCTTAGGCTCTGACCACCTCCCGATCATTATCACCACCAAAACCAGACTCACCCCAGCTAGCCACAAACACACATACACCAATTATAAAAGAGCTAACTGGGAAGCATTCACAAATGAGACAGAACAACACTTCACAACTCTAAACAGTACACCCATCACTAACATCAACAATGCTGTACACATACTCAATAAAACTATCCAAAACGCTGACAAGAAACACATTCCAAGAGGTAACAGAAAAAGACACAACCCCAACTTCACACCAGAAATTCAAAACCTCATCAGACAACGCGACACACTGAAACACTCCCCAGCACCCCACACACAAGACATCACACAACAAATTCAAGCACTCAACACCCAAACTAACAACAAAATACAAGAACAACAAAAACTAAATTGGAATAACTTCCTACAAACACTTGATAACAAAACAAACCCCAAAAAACTCTACAAAACACTAAACAGAATAACACTTTCCAACAGCAACACAACACAATCACATGCTGCAATCACAACAACAGACTCTACTCCTTCATGTAAACAACAAGCAAACACTCTCATCAATCACTTCTCACATGTCAGCCACCTAAAACCTCACAAAGACGACCGACGTGTCATCCGACGTAAGAGACAATTCCCCACAGACCCTGACTATACACCCTTCACCAATCACCAGACAAAGCATATCATCAACAATCTCAAGCACTCACCCGCCTGTGGCCTAGACAACATAAGCAACATACACCTCAGACACCTGGGACCACAAGGCATACAAGCACTCACTAACATATCAAACTACAGTACAGCTATTCACACAACATAATACCAGACATTTGGAAGCATGGTATCATCATCACATTCCCCAAACCCAACAAAGACCCCACGCTACCCTCCTCGCACCGCCCCATCACACTCCTTTGCTCCCCCTCCAAAGTCATGGAACGCCTAGTATTACAACTAATTACACCCGACCTACCCCTAGCTCCAACACAACATGGCTTTAGGCCACTGCACTCCACAAACACTCTTCTCACAGACCTTACACAAAGAGCTTTTGACGGCATCAACTCAGCTAGACCACCACACAGATCACTATTAGCCACACTCGACATTAGTAAAGCCTTCGATGCCATCCCCCGCCACAACCTAACAAACAAAATCTACAACACAAATATGCACAACAACACAAAAAGGTGGCTGGCCAACTTCCTAGCAGGCAGATGTGCACACGTATCTTTTGCCGGTCAGTCATCTAAAATCAGAAACTTTCCAAACGGAGTCCCACAAGGATCCGTCCTATCGCCCGCACTCTTCAATCTGTACATGCATGATATAACTACACCCAATACGCCCCAAATAAACTTAGCCTCCTATGCAGATGACATAACACTCACATGCACACACCATGACCCAAAAAGAGCAACAGATCTCCTTCAACCCTATCTCAACACACTACATGGCTGGTGCACTACAAACAGACTTAATCTACCCCCAGCCAAATCCACCGCAACCCTGCTCACAAGCTGGACAGGAGAACACGAATACATCCCTCAACTCACCATAAACAACACACCCCTAACACATACACACACCCAAAATCCTAGGAGTAACATATGATACTCATATGACATTCAAACAGCACACCACAAACATTAAAAAGAAACTGACACCCAGACTTAACGCCCTCAGGTCACTTGCTCACACAAAATTTGGACACAACAAAGAAACTACCACCACAGTATATAAACAATACATAAGATCAGTGATGGAATACGCAAGCCCAGCCTGGGCTTCTAACCTAGCTGAAACACATCATAAGACCTTACAGACTATTCAAAACAAAGCCCTGAAGATCATTACAGGCTGCACAGCTACTGCACCCACAGATCACCTACATCAAGAAACCAAAATCCTCAAAGTCAAAGACCATCTGGACATGAGAGGCACTCAATTCCTGGCAGCAGCCTCCACGAACCAAGACCACCCACTAAACTACATGGCAACACACCCACAGACACCAAGCAATATCAAAACAACACCCAGCACACGGTATCACACACAATTATTGTCCTCTCTCCCTTCCTGCCCACCCTGAACCAACTTCCAGAAGCACATCCATACTCATATCTCTCGCCGATCCATCCACTCACTCACAGACAACACGCAGCTGCATGCACGACCTCCCGAAATCCATCCTTCCGAATCCTCCCTCCCTCGCGAAGACAGAGTCCACCTGGCCAGGCTGAGATGCGGACACCATCCAGCTCTCCTGAGCTATCAGAAGAGACTGGATGACTCCGTTGTCGACGCCTGCCCGGGATGTAACACAGCACCCCATACCATTAAACACATCATAGAAGACTGCATTTCACACAACCACTTACACCAACAACACAATCTACACTCAATGAGAGCTCTGTGGGAAAGCCCGATCGTGGCCATGGCCTTCCTCAGGGACTCGGGGCTGTTCGGCCAGGCAGATTAGGGAACAACAACAACAAACAACCATACTACAATAAGGCAGTAACAAGAAATCATCGTAACTGCTACAGAGGCTGACTGCACCACCGAAGTGGCGGGCGGTGGGGTCGCTGCATCCCTACGCCACAAATCACATCATAAATCTCAATAAATTATAATATTAAAAATGCATACACATCTTTGAGTAACTGGCATACGAAACTTTATAAGATAATGTTGCATATAAAATACTGTAAATTATGAACACTTTTTTTTTCTATATGTATGAAGGAGACGAAAGACAAAGCTGCCTCTAACTAGTCATAATATCTATGCATGCGGCGTTGAAGCAGTTTGTCATAGGATGACGAATGAAAGGCAATTGAGGGAGAAAGTTGTTGTTGTTGTTGTTGTTCCCCAAGCTGCCTGGCCGAACAGCCCCAAGGCCCCGAGCAATTCCAAGGCCATAACCGAGCGCCCCCACAGAACCCTCCCTGCCGACCACAATAAAGCCTGGGTGACCGAAGCCACTCCATGGCGGGGAGCTGAGGAGGGTGCGGAAACGCCCGGGAAACCAAAGCCCCACCCAGGGCCCTGTGCCCCTCAGCAATTATGAAGAGAAAGTTGAGGGGCAAGGGAAAAATGTGACACTTTGGCTTCCAATCTTGGTAGATTGGGAGGTCAATCCACGGAAAAGACGCCGTCACTTGAGATCTAGAAAATATATAAGTTAAAGGAACAGTCAGAGTAAGCTATGGGTATGGCAGAGATCGCTCAGTTCTCACTCTGATAGACCAACCCATCACCACATGACTAGAACCCAATCCTCTCAGCATCAGCTAGGAAAGGCCCTAGAAAGCCACCTTTGGCGGGGGGATAGCTCCCCTATTTCAACCCCTTTCGGGGTCAGGCACCCGCCCTGAGGGAGAAAGTTCCAGGGCTTGCTTGTTGAGTAGAAGAAAGACTGGGAAAATCATTTCACTCATATGAGCGTATAATTGTTAATAAATTTTAATTTAGTTTGTCATAAAATGTAATTTTCTATTTTTACATTATCAAAGAAAGTGACATTGGCTAATACAAATCAGAATATTAACTTTACCGTACGTCTATATCGTTTAAATAAAAACAAAAATTATATGTAAATAGCTACCACAACCAATGATTAATTTAATTAAAATATTCTTTTGTTAAACTTTTGAATGTAACAATAGACAACAATATGGATATAATTTCTGAAGATAGCCTAGATAGCCATTCCAACAGCTTCCTCTATCTACAACATCCTTTCTCTGCTATCTACACTTTCCCAGTCGTATGGTCCTTGTGTACTGTCTGATGGCATAATGGGATTCCAAATGCAAGACTTAAATAACGTAAAGCGTAGTTAAAGCCATGACTGAGACCAGTGTTAGGCCATAGCAGCCCGGGGCAAGCTGACTAGGACTGGTGTTAAGCCGGCTGTTTGGGGCCAGTGACCCAGGGCAAGCTGACTGGGACCAGTACTGGGCCATGGCCCAGGGCTAGTTGACTGGGATCGGTACTGGGCCATGGCCTGGGGCTAGTTGACTGGGACCGGTATTGGGCCAGTGGCCCCGGGCTAGCTGACTGGGACCGATGTTTTACCGATGGCCCAGGGCTAGCTGACTGGGACCCATGTTAGGCCGGTGGCCCCGGGGTAGTTGACTGGGACCGGTATTAGGCTGGCAGCCCGGGGCTAGCTGACTGGGATCGTTGTTAAGCCGACGGCCTGGGGCTAGCTGACTGGGATATGACCCAGAAGGCTTCCTGTCAAAGGTTGTGCATGAAGTGCATGGCCAAATGGTATTGTATTCACATAGGCACAAACTGATTCCTTTAACTCTTTTAGCATGACGACACATGTTTCACTTTTTATTCTGGTTAAATTAGATGATTTTGTGCAGTTTAAGAAGGACCTTGCTTATTCAGTGGGTTTATTAAGATCGTATATACCCCTTTTAAGCCCTGAAGGTAGAATCATATATGCTAAAGAAAATTGTCTAATGGTAACCAGAATAAGATGAAAATTACATCATTGTACTGAAGGAGTAAAATCTTTCATGTTTTTACCTTTTCATCTCCTATTATCTCATTAAGCAAACATTCCTGCCTGTGAATGTGCCTATTGGAAAAAAATAAACAAGTACAGTAGAACCTCGCTCTTTCGGATTTCAATCTTTCGGAATTCTCAGACTTTCGGACTAGCATTTCAATTCGGACTCATGGTTCAGCCTTTCGGATTTGTCTGAAAGGCTGAGAAAATACCTCCATCCTTTTCGGACTACACTTTTCGGACTACATTTAACTTCGGACTCATGCTTCAGCCTTTCGGATTTGTCTGAAAGGCTGAGAAAAAATTAAATCGCATTCGGACCAAAGAGCCGAGTTTCGGACTTGTCTGGTTAGATGAATGTGTATTCGGACTTATAAACTTTGGACTCATGCTTCAGCTTTTCGGATTTGTCTGAATGGCTGAGAAAAATTATTTCGCATTCGGACCGAAGAGCCGAGTTTCGGACTTATAAACTTCGGACATTATTTCAGCCTTTCGGATTTGTCTGAAAGGCTGAAGTGTGAGTTCGGACTCGGCCCTTTCGGACTTTTGACACTTTCAGACAGGGGTCTCCCCCAATTAGTCCAAAAGAGCGAGGTTCTACTGTAAATCATTCAAATGGGAAGTCTTCAGCAAAAGTACACAATTCCATCTTTCACTTTCTATATAATTCTTTATGGATACAGTCTCATTTACAGTCATTGCTCCACGATAAATCTCCATAAATAGGCAACTGTACACTCAAGGAAAAAACAATCTTAACCCTTTCACGCATATGATGCAATTTTGAGCCTATTGGGGATACTTTAAAGCCTTTGTTACCATCAGGGGTATTTATAAACCTTTAGTTTAGTTACTTCAACCTCTGCAGTTGTCTTTGAGTTAGCTGTGGGCAGAAAACTAATTTTGGAGAGGTAATTATAAGAGTGAGAGAACTCTATTTATTATTGCTAATCTGGCAACCTCTGCGTCATAAAAGCGTGAAAGGGTTAACACTACGGTCTAAACATTCTGGAAGTGGGTCGAAATCTTGTGATAATATAGACGTATGTTTGACCCGATTCATTCCGTTCACACAAATATAATGATTACCAGTGTATAGATTGTTTATTACCAGTGTATAGATTGTTTATTACCAGTGTATAGATTGTTTATTACCAGTGTATAGATTGTTTATTACCAGTGTATAGATTGTTTATTACCAGTGTATAGATTGTTTATTACCAGTGTATAGATTGTTTATTACCAGTGTATAGATTGTTTATTACCAGTGTATAGATTGTTTATTACCAGTGTATAGATTGTTTATTACCAGTGTATAGATTGTTTATTACCAGTGTATAGATTGTTTATTACCAGTGTATAGATTGTTTATTACCAGTGTATAGATTGTTTATTACCAGTGTATAGATTGTTTATTACCAGTGTATAGATTGTTTATTCCGCGAGTGTACATATACTGAGCATACGATACTTTACACACATTTGTATAAGTTACTTTCCAATACTGAACATATTCCTCCTAGCGCATATGTCACACATTTCAACTATTCTCCTGAAAAACCCTAATCTAACAAAATCCTCTCAGATACTTCTAACAAACTTATAGCTTTACAAATTAACATAATAGAATAATTATAAGTAGCTACAGTATTAATTAACATAACAATGGGGGGATACTGTAACAAGTACAATCTTGGCCGACTTATACAATACGGTATACAACACTGTACTTAAATTCAATTTTTTTTTATAATTAAAATTCATGCCTGATTATAATATTTTAATGTTGACTGGAAAAGAACACTATTCAGTATCATAGGCTTTTTATCAGAGATGCTCAAGTGTTCAGATATTTGACAAAAACTTCAATGTATTAATCAAACTTGTACTTTCTGCATGAATTGTTTTGTTCTTGAATTATTAACATCTTTAGAACCATGGTATCATTATTTTGTTTTATTGTTTTAAGTATAACAGTTTGAATAAGTAATATATACAGCTGTTTTATAAAGATTGGTGAAGACACACTCATATGAGATACTCAAGACTCAATCTGAATATATAATTAATATTAAATCCCTTGTAAATCAGAAAAAGATATAATCACAATGGTTATACAAGGAAATCATATTACGCTACTTGTGTTTAACCCCTTGAAGCTCTGACGCGTGTTAGCAGTTTATTTTGGCTGTCATTAGACGATTTTGTGCAGCTTAGGAAGGATCTGTGGGGTATTATAAGGGTAAAGACTATCTCAATCAACCCTCTGATGTACCCTGATATACCCTTCCTAATCTGAATAAAATGGTCTAATAACTACCAGAAAACAGAACAAAAATGCGTATTGGATCTTGAAAGGGTTAATATCCCATGCTAATTACAGTACTGTATTACCTTTAACCCCTTCAGCACGATGACACCTTTTACCATTTAATCTGGCTAAAATTTTACGATTTTGTATGTAGCTTAACCCTCCAGCCCCGGCTACGCATTACATAAATATTCCCCGAAACCCGGGTGTTTTGGCCGAAAAACGTCTAGGCTAGGCTACCATATATTTGTTATTCTGACTGCTTCCCGCATTCCCGCGCATCCCCAAGCGTAGCTGTGTTATTTACCTGTAGAATGGCATTAAGTAGAGCTCTCTAAGTCAACTGGTTGAGTTGTGATGATGATTTCATTGGAGATAACTTTATGGCAAAAACAGCCACTTTACACTACTTTTCGATACTTAACAACAACATACAGGCACACATGAACAAGCGACGCTCTCCTTCTTGTGGCCGGAGATGCGGGGCGTCGGTCCAGCCGGCTGTTGTTTACATGCGTCGGACCGACGCCTCGCACACCAAGCTCACAGGCTTTCAACCACTGGGCGTTCAAGAGCCCTTCCGGGTACCTGTTATATGCTTTTTTATGGGCGTTCAAGAGCCCTTCCGGGGTGAGAGGGTTAAGAAGGACCTATGTTATTCAGAGAGTTTATTGAGATCATAATTACTCCTTTCAGATCTAGGGGGAGGGGCGTAGACTGACTGGGGACAAAGGTGCATGGGAGCGTTTCGTTCGTGGCCACCTCTTCGGGGATCACGGCGTATGGCAATAGATAGGTAGATAGATAGAAGTAGATTATAAGCTACAGAAAATTGTCTAATGAGTAATGATAACCAGAATATGGTGAAAATTATATCATCGTGCTGAAGAGGTTAATAAACATTACTCAATCACTTCAATATGATGACATCTTTCTTTATTTTATTCTAGCTATATTTAGATGATTTTATGAAGTTTAAGATAGTTCTGTGAAAGTAAAATGCTAATCATGATAGTTTTTCCCTCTTCAACTTCTACAGATCCTTCGTAAGACAAATACAAAATAATCATGAAGAAGACGCTGGCCAGCTCTAAATCATTCGCAATAATTTCACAAACATTTTGTTGGTTTCACAGGTAAGTATGCATTACTTTAGAGTACGAAACAGTTTTAAGTATTTTCAAGCATCTTAAGTATGTTTTCTAATTTCTTTCCTGGAAATAATGATTCCATTGGGCTGTAGATGAGATCTGTGTACCCTGTGTTACTCCATTATACCAACCCAAACAATGGTGGCACTGCTGGGAGGGCTGTGGATGGAGGAAACGTTGGGCCAAAGCTATGAACCCATGAACCAACGACTTCCTCCCCGCTACCTTCTCACAAACGGATCTCACCACACCCTACCTCCCCCTGGGGAGGTGTGACACCAGGGACTAGCTGGTAGCCGCTGGATTCCCATAAAGGGCATCTTGGAGCTGCTACTACAACAACAACAACAACCAACCCAAACAATAAGTTACTAACATATCTCTACTTCACCCAACCTAACCTAACCAAACATAACCAACCTAGTAGATTAGGTTAGATTGATAACTAAACCTTAATTACTTAACCTAAGCTAGTGCCTTTTATCCAAAAACTATCCTTATTGGGGAAGTTTTAGAATTGAAAAGGGTGGGAAATTCCCAATTTTCCAACATTCAAAAGGAAAGTAATATCGAAGCTAAAAATCGCACCCAGGAACAAGTTTAAAAGATCTGTAGAATAGTTAAGGACTTAAGGTGAAAAATAATCTCAAAATAATTAAAACTTAACTGGCCGGGCTCTCCTTCATGCTTACCGAATATAATCGTCTAATAGTATCCAGAATATTACTAAAAAGACGTCAGACCATAATGACAAGGTTAATATCCTGTGTGCATTACTACCTTTAAGATACAATTCTTAACCACTTCAGCATGCTGATGCTATTTTCCTTTCATTGTGTCTAGCAATAGAGGATTTATTAAGTTTAGGAATGTCCTGTGGTAGTCAAAGGTCGAATTGTGAAAATCTTTAACTCTTTGAGCTCAAGACCAGTCTACATACAAGTTTACAGACCGTTTCGTCCACAGAGAGTATGGTTACAGTCTCACGTCCTAAATGGCGGCATTCTCTTTTGGAATAGTTATGATCTTGAAAATGGCGCTGTTATGAAGGACTACGGAGTATAGTTGATATCACCTCAGCATTTTGGTGACTTTTGTAAAAAATAAATGTCACTGTTTCTGAAGTTGTAAGTGTTGTAATGCGATTCAAACACTCGTGGATTCCTCTTTAATAACTAGCCCGCCACTTTGGTGGTGCAGTCAGCCTCTGTAACAGTTACGGTGATTTCTTATTACTGCTTTATTGCAGCACGGTTAAGGCTGGTGTGGTGCAGATTCGCCAAGTGCAAGTGCTTCAGGGGGACTTTGTAGTCTTGCTGAGACACTGTTAGCGCTATACCAACATCGACCACTGTGATGACATGATGGGGCTGTGTTGTGGCAAGTCTTTATTGTACTGTACTACAGCAAAGAGACTAAAACCACGCTCTCTATGAATGAAGCGGTCTTTAAACTTGTATGTATGCGTGTCTGTATGTATGTATAAATATTTATTCTATGTACAGTTGTCTAATATTAGCCAGAACAAAACAATATTAGTGCCATCATACTAAGTGGACTAAAACGTATATATATATATATATACCTGTATATATATTTGGACCACTACAAGCTGCATTAAGTATTGTTTGAGAAATCCTCATAAAAACTAGAACCATGCAATGATCATGAAAATAAAGTTTCAAAGTGAGGACTTCCCTAATTTGAATAAAATTGCTTAATGCTACCAATAACAAAGTGACAAAATAAGTAACTCTTAAATTAAACCATTGTAATCCGAGGACATCTCTAGTCTGAATATATCGGGTAATTGTTTGATGTTTATAATATTCCCCCCCCCACCCCACCATATTTCACCATAGTGAAATATGGTGCTAATCATATAAACTTGGTCTTAATATGATGCAAAGACATAATGGTTAAAAAAAAAAAATCCATTAAGTAACGAGAAATTAGCTGCTGAGGTATTCAATTGACCGTCAGATGAAGAGAAACAGAATATAGTTACAGGTACTTTACTGGACACCAAAAAAAAAAAAAAAGAGCCCCTTAAGTTAGACAGATAGAGCTATATGATTACTTGGCAGTATCTGTATTTCACCCCCGTTCATTTCTTAGCTGGATATAATTCGTGCAAGTTTTGGTTTGTTTATTTTCCAAGTTTTACATTATAATGACAGCCAGAGTTAAGTTATAATTGGTATCCTCGTTAACTTGAAGAAACTGTAAGCAAAAGTGTTATCAATAGAATGCTTCTAATAAAATATCTTTATCCCCCCAAAAACTTAATGTCCTTATACTGTATATTATGTCAAGTCAGGATTTACATATAAGCGTTAAATTATTATGACCAGGGCCATACTTGTAAGTTTTAATAATACCAAATAATTTACAAAGGATAGTCTCAACTTAAAATTATCCATATACAAAATTATATCTTTGTCTTTTATTATTATTATCCGTGGTAGAGACAAAAATATCTTGGGTGTTTACTTTCACGCACACGTTATAAGAGAGAGAAGAGAGAAGAGAGAGAAGAGAGAAGAGAGAAGAGAGAGAGAGAGAGAGAGAGAGAGAGAGAGAGAGAGAGAGAGAGAGAGAGAGAGAGAGAGAGAGAGAGTCATAAACAGTAGATTCACAACAATAACAGTCTATAACCTCCATTCTATAACAACTATACTATGCACTCGTTTATAAGCTTCAAAATAATGCTGCTCTTACATTGAGGTACATATTGGAAGTGCACGACAACTTTGGCATTTTTTTTTGCACACATATATGATTTGTTCTGTGCAAATTATTTATGTTATTGTATACCAACCAGGGACCAGATTTACTAACCTATACTATACCCTGTTCCAGATAAGTAGGCCAACACTCATACACATTATCTTCTATAACTCACAAAGGAATAGAGTAATCGAGCTAACATTTCTATCAGTTGGGATGGTTCAGCCAGGGAATAGGTGTAGAAATGTACAGCCCTTTTGCTCTGGCTCTTTTTTAGTTACAGAGGTTAGAGTTGATGACGTGGGCTCGGGTACTCCGGTCCGATATAAAAATACAGAACTTGACAACAGAGGCAGCCCTTGACAGAGCCGCCTGGAAAGCCGCCATTTAGGACGTAAGACTGTAACCACATTCTCTGTGGACAAAACGGTCTTTAAACTTGAATGTATGTATGTATTCCAGCTGACTACAAAATAATTGACTTGTCCCTATTGTGATTTCTCAGCTATTACAAAGATTTTGCTGCTAAGAACGGTATACGTAATGTTATTTATGAAAACTTTGCATAAATATTTTGCATACACATACAGTAGAACTTTCATATTTTTCCATTAAGAATTGAGAATCTAAGGGATACAATTAACCGACTAGTGACGATTTAATGGCTTTCAAAAGTTTTTACATAGTTTGAAGGTCAAGGTATGGGCTGACCCATTTATGATAATGTTTTTTGAAGTGGGTAAGACAATTTAGTCTCAATAACACTATCCATTAACCTGTTGTTGTGGTTAAATACAGGCAGGTTATTATAGGTTACAGATCACTTATTATACAGTCAGCTTATTACTGTATACAGTACCTGGTACAGAATTTGTCTCAGGTTCATATTTTGGCAACTGTACAATCAAAATTGACAAGTGGGGAGGGAGTAATGAACAAATTATCCCTAAAAGTGCTAATCTTTCCTTATTATTCTTATTCTTATTATTATTATTATTATTATTATTATTATTGTTATTATTATTATTATTTTAATTACCGGTACCGTTACAAAAAAAACATATGTACAGTGTAATGGACTATTCAATCCATCCTTATCACTCTCTCTAACCTTGCTGTGGTCACTTTTGATCATACCATAGTATTGCTAAGTAAATCTAGGTCCGGAAACTTCATACTGTCTATTAGAATTGTACACACACACACATACACACACACTGGTAAGATTACAATAGATTTTCAGCATTCACTTTCTTATACCTTAAATCTGGGCTATAATTTCATTGCACACAGTATACAGTATACAGTATATATATAATATATATTATGCATCATAAACATACAACATTGTATGTATATATATATATAGGATATAATTATAAACATAGTTAAATACATAAGAATTCATTATCCTTACATCTTTTGTTCAGGTCAGCAAAATATAAATTAAAGGACTGAAAGAAAAGATATTTATATCAATAATTACATATACCTGTATGGATATAATAATGCACAGTCAATTTCAACAGTCGTGTTCCTCTTTATGTAAGATATATACTCCAAAACAAAATTTAGTATAGCCTATGTATATTCTTATGATTTAAGGACTTTTCTGTAAATTCATTTTTGCTATTACTTTATCAATACTTCAAAACTTATTACTGTACACTATTATTAATTCAATTCTGGTCATCATTAAGCTATTTTATTTAGCATAGGAAGGACCTCCAGGACTCAAAGGCTAAAACTACCTTCATTAACACTTTAAATTCTCTCTTACTTTCTTCTTCTCCTTTTGATCTAATCTTTCGGGCCAGCCCTATGGGAGCTCTTTTGGGGAGCTCAGTGGTCTGGTTAAGGGGACATGGGTCGTTTTTCTGGTCCCTTTTCTCCCTCATGTTTAGCCCAAATAGATTTCAGATGTTAAGATGTTTGCCCCATTAGTTAGTCGATTTTAAGACCTTTCGCCCATTTCTTCGTCAAGACTTAGACCTTTCGAGCTATTTAGGTGTCGATTTTTTCCCTGGCGAACGATAGTGAGCCTGTAATGTTGTAAGAACCGGCCTTTGGCCGGAAATTTTTCTGCCGAAAAATTTACAAATTAATCTAGAAGGGGGATCTAATGGATTTTTTTTTTAAATTTGATGGAGGTCTAGGGAGGAAACTAGAAAAATAATGAATACAGTACATGCAAAAATCGCCCAAAAAGTGAACTATCTCCCCTTAACCCGTCCAGCCCCGGCTAGTTTTGTAATGTTTGTTCACCAGAACCCGGCCGGTTTTCAAAAAATGGTTTTATTCCAGAAACAATAGCGAATAGGTTAGGAATGAAGGAAAAACCACGAAAAACCGCTCAAAAAGCTTAAAGAATGGTCCTACAGAGCCCCCGAAAACGTATTTTACAAGAGTAAAAAATTGAAGGCAATTACCCCAAAGAAACAGGTTATTGCGCGCTCACGCGCACGCACGTGGACTTTGAGAGTTTTCAACCATCGGCACGGTTGCGTGGGATACGTACACAGTTCCCATACAAATCTGAGCCCTCTTGAGTGGCTACACCTGAGGTTACGGTCGGCGCAATTAGGGTGACGCGCCAGGCGCGTCTCTGGGGCTGTGCGTTACATACATCGCCGACGCGTCAGGCGCGTCGCTGGGGCTGTACGGGTTAAAGCTTCTCACAAAAAAAAACAAAAAAAATAATCTTCATAAACTAAATTAAATCGCCTAATGACAGTCAGAAAATGAGGAAAAAAACCGGCCTCGAATACTGAAAGGGTAAACGTTCAAATTATGGAGGCAGGACACAACTTTTGAGTATGACTGTACTGTAAATAAAGTTGCTGCTTATACTAACAAATCTAAAACGAAATAAGATAAACGAGATTGTGGTCTAAGCGCTGGAAAATCAAGCTACTGATTCATATTATGTCATGAAAATTAGTATATTTACAAAATTAGTCATTGCACAGAATGTATGGGATCTTTAATTGTATATATATGTTTTTTTATATACAATTAGTTTAATCAGGCCAGTGAATTCCCCAAAAGAAGTCTCGCAGGGTTGGCCAAATTGTATATATGAATGACCCACAAATTTTGCTATAAACCTGTATTGCTAAACGAACCCGATCATTGTTACTTGTAGTTTCCAGTTTTGCCATATTCTTAGCTGGTTGTTGTTATTGAATTAAATAACACCCCGTTCTTAACATTAATCATCAATTACAAACCCCAATGCACTTGAATAAACTAATGAAAGCATATGGTCCTCCCGGGATTCAAACTCGGGACACCACACCCAGAACATAAGCATCTAAACCATTACACCACCAACACAGAAATGAGAAGTGTTGGAACATTACTACAGTACTGTACTCTCATTGCAATTAAAACGACTAGCGTATCTGATAGACTGGCTATGACTACAGCTTGACTATAGTAATTACCACCGACAATGATGGGTGGGGTTTGTTCGGGAATAAAGGCCATAGCATAGAGCGTAATAACTATTAAGGGAGATTTCCACTTGAGGGATTTTTTTGGGACCCCTTTCTCCCTTATGTTTAGCCCCATTTTGTTTAGATTTTAAGACATTCGCCCCATTAGTTTGGTGATTTTAATAACTTTTGCCCCATTTTTGTCAATTTTAAGACATTTCGTGCCATTTAGATGTCAAGTTTCTCCTGGCAAGCAAAAGCGAGCCTGTAATTTAAGAGGAACCGGTCTTTGACCGGGAAATTTTTCTACCGAAAAATTTAAATTTTTAGAACAGGTGGTGATTTTAGTACAGTACAGTATCTATATTTATTACCCAGCTTAACGGATTCCACTGCACTAAGGAAAAAAATAACAATGTATACTTAAAACAAAAATAATAAATTGCATTTTCATAACGGTGCGGTCACAAAAAATTCAATATACAGTATACTGTACACATAGTTAGTATATTATTTATAGTATGGTATATAACAAACATTCAGTGTTCTCCGGCTCAGTACATGAGAAGCTTCATGCTGTTTATTATAGCAAAGGAATCCAGCTGCCATGGTGGTCGATGTATTTAACATCTGCTCAACTCAACCCTCCTATCAATTCTATAATAAAGTATTAAGTAAAGTTCGGGGGGGGGGGGCCTTGCGCTAGGCTATTGTTGTTGTAGTTCCCCAGACTGTCTGGCCGAGCAGTCCCGAGTCAGGTTGACTGAAACCGCGCCAGATTCTCAGGCCCCTGAAGGACCCAGGGTGAGATGAGGTCTGTCTCTGAGAGGGCAGCAGGGGAGAGGATCACCAGTCCACGGGCTCGCAATCCCGGGCCAATTCCCCCACCGTCCGCAGCCCCCCTTGCAGTGCCACCCAATCGGGCGATATCGCCAGCGCTAGGCTGTACTAGACCGCGGCACTCATTTTCATATCATTGCCCTTTGGAGCCTGTGGTGGGTAAATCAGTACCGTATGTTAAGCCGGAGTCACATGAGCCGTTTTTCGAGCAATTATGGTCTGACAGCTTCAAAAATTACACTTTATCAGAATTCAACCGCCTAACATACTCTACCTACAGTCTAGTTACCGATACCAGTGCAAAAAAGTCCCAAGATATAACGAGAACAAATTTGCTCATGAAAAATTGACGGAAAAATCGCTCGTGTGACTGGCTTTATCTTGTCAGCCTGGTGCACAGGGGCTATACCATGTTATTCAGGTTACCACAGCTTATTTCCACAGATGGGACATCACAAATGTCTACTAACTCCAGGTAACTGCGAAATAAACAGAGGCATAGGGTGTACAAAGATTGTCCCTCTGTCAGGCATTGAATCTAAGATCATTAGATTGGGAGTCGAATACGCTACCATTGCGCTACAGGTCACTCTTGCTCTATACAGTATTAGGCTCGGTTAAATAAAAGGTAGCTTAGGTTAGGGTAGGAGTTAAGTTTGGATAGCTTAGATTAGGTTTAGTGCTTAAGTTAGGCTATTAGGTTAGTGTAGTTAGTAGATCTAGTGTATTTGGCTAATTATTTCCCAACAAAGGCCATACTTAATGATAACAAGTTAGTATATATACTTTTAGGCAAGGATAAGCTATAAATAAGGCTAAATTATATTAGGTATGATTAGCTAAGGTCAGTCTACTTAGGATCGATTAAATTAGGATTAGAGATTTATTTAAGTTAAGAAAAGTTATTGAACTGAATGGGGGTTGAGCTGAAATGGAGCTGTTGCCGTGAAACATATATACATAGTTGCAAACATAAAGTTATATTTCTCTCTTTTGACTTATGTATAGAAGTTTAATTAGTATCATTGAAATACAAGTGTAGTTTGTTCTAAATCAGTTAACTAATCAGATGAATTAATGACCACACAACAAACTACTGTGTGCTTGCAAATCAATCGTACTATAGTCTATTCACTGCAAGTAGGCGAGAAATCATGACCTCTAATCTCTGTAACTCCAAAATGACTAGAGTATTCAAAATAATATTTCTACCATTTGTGAAGTCAGCCAGGTAATAGGTGTGGACATTTACAGCCAATTTGCTCTATCCCTTTTTTAGTTACAGATGATGGAGGTCATGATTTTTCGCCTACTTACAGCGAATAGACTATAACTTTTCTTCCACACATGGGATTACAGAAAGGAACAGAACTTATGTAGGCGAGTATACGTAAGTGTAGGCCTATACAAATTGAAGGAATGTACCGAAGTGCGGAACTCCTGAGCAGCACATATCAACGGTTCTCTGTGGACTCACCGGTAGACCATTGCGACTGATAGAGCTCAGCCAGTACCAGCTAAATTGGCGCCAACTTTAATTCCTAACCAAACTTAATTCAACACTACTGATTAACCCCTTCAGTACCTGTCATGTCCTTTTTGTTATATTCTGCCTACTGTTAGATGATTGCATTAAGCTTAGGAAGGACCTCTAGTAATAAAAAGACTACTGACTTTCATTAGATTCTTTTAGCTACTACAGATCCTTCCTAAATCGTCTAAATGTAGCTGAAATAAAATAAAAAGGCGTCACCGGTATAGAAGAGGCTAAGATGATACTAGTTGAGATCTACTGGTTATTGTCGTTGGTAATTGCTTGAAAATCTCACATTGTCTAAAATAAGAGAACCTGCAACAAAAGATAACCAATCAACATAATCAAGGAAGATCACAGCAGCAGCGACAGTGTGGTAGGTTTGGCCTCTCTGATAGGGGTGAGATTGGTGAGGAACACATTATCACTACCTGCTGATTAAAATGGTATACTAGTTGAACAGACATACCTTCAGCACCAACATCACTCAACATCACTGGTTGAACAGACAGGCCTCTCATGCCAACATCACTCATTATCAGCTGGTTGAAATGGAATACTGGTTGAACTGACAGGCCTCTCATACCAACATCACTCATCATCAGCTGCTTGAAATGGTCTACTGGTTGGACAGACAGGTCTCTCATACCAACATCACTCATCATCAGCTGGTTGAAATGGTCTACTGGTTGAACTGACAGGCCTCTCATACCAACATCACGCATCATCAGCTGTTTGAAGTGGTCTACAGGTTGAGCCAACATCACTCATCAGCTTGGGTTGGTCCACTGCAGGACAAAGGCCTCTTCTAACTTTTTTTACTCACATCTGTTGGGTATTACTGTTATTAGTAGCTTTGCCAGGTAGCAAAGCTATTATGATGTATATTCATTATCATCTGTCTTCAAACAGTGATAAAAAGTAATTATAAGGTCATATCAACAAATTACTCAGCTGACGTGAATGAAAGTATTTTCAAACGTCAGCGATTATGTTGTCGCTATTGCATTAAAGTCGTCACCTGTCTAATATATCACTAATGTACAGGCTCTTCACTGCAATTAGGCCAAACATATAAACCCATATCTTCCTGAAATGTGAAATTGTGCTTAAGATGTGTAATTAGGCTTCAGCTTCCCTCTCTTGTGAACAGGAACAAGCTAATGTAGATAATCTAATGAGTTGCCTTGGCATATGGAAGCATATGAAGGCGGTTCATTAGAGGCCACCCCTCGGGGATTAAGGTGTTTGGCAATAGATAGGTAGAGAACTTCTTGAATACACGCTAAAATACATTTACAGTACTTTATGCATAAACCTATATCATATTGAATTATAATATATATTATACTCATCCATCACAAACCTGCATATTTATATATTTCTGCTAATAAAATAACATCTACAGGTTGTAACTTCCTCATAGCCAAAACTCACAAGTGATCAATATGAGAATGGAAGAGCTAATTATGGGTCTTTGTAAATGCAATACTTAGGATAAAGGTAGGGAAGGGCAGGAGGATAAAATCTGTTTGAGGAGAGAGGAATCTTTGAGGAAGCGGAAAATACGGTAGGTTGAGAAGGACGGAGAATCCGCTAAAAATATCTGTAAAAATGTTATAGCCGAAATAAATAGATCGAAGATGGGAATACTTAACACAGTTTGTAAATGCATGGCGAATCGTTAAAAGCTTGCTACAAGTAGTGCATTGTGGTCGAGGGCCGTGAGGAGATGACCTTAAATAACCATGAGTTAAACGCGTATGACCAATTCGGAGATGAGTTAAAACAACCTCACTATGACGGGCAGATTAGAAAGATGACTGCCAAAGGCTAACCGTAGGTTTGAGACAGCAAAGAAGATTAGCGGTAGGGGACTGAGAGGACCAAAAGATTTGCCATCGATAGGTAATAATCGGTCGCTATGCTGCAATCCAGTCATCAACTGGCAACCGATTGTGTGTGACCGGCAAAGCGGTGGTCTCCTTGGCAACCCGATTAGCAAGCTCGTTACCCGAGATACATACATGGGCAGGCACCCAGCAAACCTGAATCATGAATCCACGGTCGTAAAGTGTATGGGAGGCCCTTTGGAGCTGTGTAACAACTGTATTGCATGGATTATACCCTTGAAGTGCATCTAGTGCACTTCGTGAATCACTGTAGATAATAAAGCGGGAAGTTGGAGAGTTGCAAATGATGTCAAGTGCAGCTTGTATAGCAAACAACTCTGCTGTAAAAACGGTAGCCTGGGTAGGGAGTGAGATTTGTATGCGTTCTGTGGGGGATATTGCAGCACATCCGACACCCAAAGAATCTTTGGATCCATCAGTGTACTAAATTGCAGTATGAGGTGCCTTGTGACGGACATGTTCAAGGGCATGTTGGCGTAGAACAGCAGGAGCTGTAATATTACGCTTAGGTAGAAAGGAAAAATATGTGCAGACTTGTGGGAGACACAAGGTCCATGGTGGATATAAAGGAACAGGAGGGAATAGACGGATATCAAGGGAAGTAGAGTCAAGGAGAAAAGTAGATCTGCTAGGGAAGTCGAGGTCAGAAGCATGAGGGTCGTGGAAGAGCTTACTAGCTGGGAAGTCGGTATCCTGAAGCCGTAAAGCTCTACACATAGTAACGAGATCACGATGGTATTGCAATGGGGGTTCACCACTGTCAGCTAACACTGATAGAGTAGAAGACGAACGGAAAGCACCAGAGCAAAGGCGGAAACCTTGATGGTGGATTGGATCAAGTTTCTTCAAAGACGCCTCAGAGGCTGCCCCATAGATGGAGCATCCATAGTCGATGATGGAAAGGACAGTAGCTTTATATAATAAGGTCAACGTGGAACGTGTAGCGCCCCAAGTAGTAAAAGATAATTTTTTCAAGAGATTGAGTGCTAACAGACATTTAGCCAATACTGTATAAGCAACTTGGGTTTTCCAATTAAGATGAGAATCATATAAAAGAACTTGACTTCCGGGTAAAATGTGATAGGGGTGTGTAGAATTAGCAATTGGATATCTTGGTCTTTGAACCAGCATTTATCCTTACTAATAATAATAGCCTTAGTCTTCTCTGCTGAGAATTGGAAACCAACAGACGTAGCCCAACCCGTTATGTTATTGATAGCTGTATTAAGAATCTGCTGGGAGTGCCGGAGGGAGCGGGAGGAATAATATATCACAAGATCGTCAACATAAAAGCTATACTGAACCCCAACACCGTTTATGGCGACGGTAAAAAGTGCATCATTTAAAAAACTCCCCTGTCGGATTCCACGTTGAAACTGGAAAGTGTCTGAAAGGGTGTCGTCTATACGGTCACAGAACATACGGTGAGATAGAAAGTTGGACATAAACATCGGGAGGCATCTCCGAATACCATGATCATGAAGACTCCTTAGCACCAAGCAATGCCAGGTAGTATTGTATGCCTTCTGGATATCGAAGAAGACTGTCACGGTGATTTTACGAGTCAAATTCTCGCCGAATGGTAAAGTCAGGGAGGATGTGAGAATCTAGGATAGATCGATAAGGCTGGGAACCAAACTGAGTAGGAGAAAAGATGTGGAACTGTCGAATACACCACGATAAATGTACGTCAGCCATCTTCTCCATCAGTTTACAAATACAGTACAGCTAGTCAAAGAAATGGGCTGATAGTTAACAGGGGAGCTTGGATCTTTGCCATGCTTAGCTATAGGTACTGTATCTGTTATAAAAATCACCACCTGTAAGTGGCACCGATTAGCGTGTCGCCCATCGGTAATTTGTGTAGGTTTTTTTCCCCTAGATAGGTTGCCCGCCAAGGCTATAGAGTCCCATCTACCCGGAAACACCCCTTTCAGATACCAGGGGGACAGCTATCACCAGAGACACCCCTTTCAGATACCAGGGGGACACACCCCTTTTAGATACCAGGGGGACAGCTATCACCAGAGACACCCCTATTACAGGGGGACACACCCCTTTTAGATACCAGGGGGACAGCTATCACCAGAGACACCCCTATTACAGGGGGACACACCCCTTTTAGATACCAGGGGGACAGCTATCACAAGAGATACCCCTATTACAGGGGGACCACACCCCTTTCAGATACCAGGGGGACAGCTATCACCAGAGACACCCCTATTACAAGGGGACCACACCCCTTTTAGATACCAGGGGGACAGCTATCACCAGAGACACCCCTATTACAGGGGGACTGCCTAACACCATAGACAACCCTAACCTATCGGGGAAGTGGAGGAGGAGATGTACCCGAACTCTTGCTGGGGAGCCCAGGGACCCTGACTCATATATCAGGGGGAAGAGAGTGTAGGCTGTGCCATTCAGGGCTGGGGACTAATCAGTGCAGGAAAAGGACCTTGAAGCCCCACACTATGAAGGGAACCGCAGTGCGCAAGAGGACCATGGAGGATGAGGAGTTCAAGCAACCCGACTCCTCTGAGTCCCCCAGGACTCCCTCACACACCATAGCTAGGCCCTCACCATAACCAATACCAATCCCCACACCACCTACCCCTTCTCATCCTCCCCCACTCACTTGCCCTGCAATCCAGTGCATGACACCAAGAATCAGTGGTGGGCGTGGGCGCGCCGATTTGGCGCTCTGCACTCTGCGATCCGGTGCGCACTACCAATATAGAGGAGCACGGAGCGAGGAGCGGCAAAAATCTGAACTCGGAGTGCAGGCGCGGAGCGCAGCTTGAATTTCGCGCTCCTTTCTGGCGCTCCGGAAGCGATTTTTCCTGTCAACAACAGGTTCAAGAACGTCATTATCGTGTACAGTCATCGTACGGTGTTACTCACGGTGTTAGTGAACTGTGATACAGTGATACTATGATAGTGACAGACTGACAGTGTTACAGTTGTTAACTTGTTACTGACTTTTTTTGGCTTTTGCTAACGCTAAGTAAACCTTACGGGCAAGTTACGGCTTACGAAGGGGCCTATTTTAATAAATTATTAATGATATCATCATATCAATCATATCATATTATGATATTAAATTATTAATCGTTTAATCATGTAATCAACTAATCATGTTGTTATTGTATTGTTAGGCTTGTTAGCTTGATAAGTTTAACTGTTTAAGTTTCTCAGTTTGGACAGTTTCTGTAATTCTTTATGTCATATCATAGATATCAATGGACAGTCACAATGTCACAATGATATCAATCATATCATTGATATGACATAAAGAATTACAGAAACTGAGAAAGTGAGAAACTTAAACTTCAGAAAGACACCATGACTTTATTTTTTTTTATTTTTTTTTATTTTTTTTATTTAATGAAGTGAAAGACAAAGGATTGTATTAATTTAGGTAAATAATTAAATAACTTCTAGAAGCTGTTTTTTACGTTTTTTTTATTATATACCTATTTTTGGAAGCGCGGAGCGCAGAGCGGGAAGCGCATCGGGTCGGCTGACCAAAGGAGCGCGTGAGCGCTGCCGCATTACCTTATGTCTGAGGAGCGCGGAGCGCTGCCGCATTACCGGTCCCACCGGAGCGTGCCCACCACTGCCAAGAATGGGGAAAAAGGCAGGAAGTCCAAAGGTGATTGAAGAATTGTAAAAAATATGATTTTGTCAAAGGAGAAAGATGTTTGAGCAGGTTAAAACTGATGTTATCAGGACCAGGGGCCGAGGAAAAACAGGTCAGAGCTGAGTCTAAGTCAACCATAGTCAAAGGCTTATTATAAACGGGGTCATCATTAGTGGCAATCATTGTATGGACTTGACCTACATTTATTAGGCCTACAAAGCAGGTGGATCCTACATGTCTCACTACCTAACCACCTCGCTAGTCAGTACAGTCGACCCTCGATTTAACGGACCCCGATACAACGGATTTCGGATTTAACGGACTCTGTCCGTAGCCGGACAATGGACCCAGCAACGGACAAAGTCCGTTGCTCGAAAAAAAGTCTGGTAATTGGCTGGCGCGGGGCACCAGTTTCCCGGCAAACCCCTGTATTTCTATGGTTTTTATTTTTTTTATCTCTGTAATGAAAGAACATTTATATTAAAACATTTTTTTTTTTATGTGCAATATGTAAGGAAAGACATAAAAACACCCGGAAAGTTAAAAATCTTAATTTTCGAGGCATATTAGGGCTAAATCGGCGAAGTCTGAAGGCAATTTTCCAGCTACGGACTTTTTCCAGCTACGGACACCGTCTCCCCCCTATTACTCCGTTAAATCGAGGGTCGACTGTATATACATATCCCCCCTAGTACTACGCTTGTATTCGCCGTAGGGGAGCTTTGAGGCTGCCAAATGAGGTTTGATGGGGGAGGGTTATTACCCTCTCCCCTTGAATTTTTGTTGTCGTCTTGACTAGCTTTGATAAGCTTTTATTTCCTCCTTCTCTGTTTTTCCCCTTCTGTTCTTAATCTTTCTCTTCAAGTTGTCCTTTGGGCGACCTATATCATTATGCCACCCGGTCGGGCCCTCATAGTTGGCCTGGCTTGGTTGTTGGCTCCTGACCTGACTGTGCCTCTTTGGTCGCTGGCGCAGCCGTGCTGACTCAATTCTTTGACATTGTCCCTGACGCGATTTCTGTTCTGACTGTGCATCCTCGTGGTGCACCTTCCCCTCAGTAGAAAATTATTTTTGCGTCTCGCTGTGTTTTTTCTTCTTAGGAGTAAAGTTGGTTACTGGAGAGAACATAATAATTAATTCTGGTTCAGTAGAAGTTTATCGAGAGGCCTTCCTTAGGGTTAAGTGCCCCATTAATTACTATTTCCATTCACATACTGTATATGCATAGCCTCCGATAGCGCAGTTGGAATGTTTGTACATGCTAAGATTGGTATGCAGGATTCAAAACTGCATAATAAATCGTAGGCTTGTGCTGCATTCTTTAACTGTCTTCGTGGTGCAATGCATAAGTGTGTTGATTTTCGGTGTGAGCATCCTGGGTTCGAATCCCCGGACTGCCACATGTGTTTGTTAATTTCATTAATCGAGTTTAGGAGTAAAGTTGGTTACTGGAGAGAACATAATAATTAATTCTGGTTCAGTAGTAGTTTATCGAGAGGCCTTCCTTAGGGTTAAGTGCCCCATTAACTACTATTTCCATTCACATATATGCATAGCCTCCGATAGCGCAGTTGGAATGTTTGTACATGCTAAGATTGGTATGCAGGATTCGAAACTGCATAATAAATCGTAGGCTTGTGCAGCATTCTTTAACTGTCTTCGTGGTGCAATGCATAAGTGTGTTGATTTTCAGTGTGAGCATCCTGGGTTCGAATCCCCGGACTGCCACATGTGTTTGTTAATTTCATTAATCGAGTTTAGGAGTAAAGTTGGTTACTGGAGAGAACATAATAATTATCATAAGCCCTTGTTCACTTGTTGGTTGGTGCTGCAGCGTAGTAGTTCTTGCTTCATCCTTCGGCTCTGGCACTCTGCCCTATAAGACTTCTGCTGTGGAGCTCCTGTGGTCTGGCTAAACTGATGACATGGTAAGCAATGTCTGCGTGTCTTCACCTACCTTGATTTGACCCCCTCCTGCCCTTCCCTATCTATCTAGTCTTAATACATTGCCCATCTTGATCAAATTCTTCGGGCCAGCCCTATGAGAGTTCTTTTGGAACTCAGTGGTCTGGTTAAACTACTTAAAAAAATAAGTATATATACCGGTATATTGTTTATTTGATAAGTAAACTAAAAACTATTCACAGAATAAATATACAGGGATACGCCATCTGAGGAGCACTTTATTAACAATTTTGTGCTTAAAGCTTCATTATAGACCTGATGTAGCTCCAAATAAAAAGTTATCCATAAACTGCTCCTCCTCAAATAGTGTATATGTTCATCTTAATGTTTAGTTTACATTATCAAATACAAATCTACATATGGATTAACTGTTTTGAGACATAAACCATTCATTCTTTATTGGACTGCTCCCACTGCTTCATGGATATTATTATTATTTTTTTTTTTTTTTTTTTTTTTTTTTTTTCTATGTGATTGAGGGAGGCAAAAGGCATAACTGCCTATAGCGAGTGCCTCCCCCATAGTTGAAAGAGTGACAGGGCCAAAATCAAGGGACGTTCGAGCCAAAATGCCTGGACACACGGAGTTTGAAGCAATTTAAGTCATAGGAAGAGGGAAAGACTGATTCTGGGAGAGAGTTCCAGAGCTCAGCTGTTGAGTAGAAGAAAGTTTGAGAGTAACGTTTCACTCTTGGGTTGGAGAGTTGCACAGAGTAGGGGTGGGATTGAGTTGCAAGACGGGTACCACGTGCCCTACGTAAAGGAGGTGGTATGCACTGGGATAGCTCTGAGGAACACTGATTATTATAGTAGCGATAGAATAGCGAGAGAGATGCAACATTGCGGCGGAGAGAGAGAGATTGCAGAGAGTTGGTTTGTGGACGGGAGTTAATGATACGAAAGGCCTTCCTTTCAACTTTGTCTAGGAGAGCAGTGTGAGAGGAACCTCCCCACACATGTGAACAATACTCAATACAAGGGCGCACTATGCCCCTGTACAGAGAAAGAAGCTGTGCAGGGGAAAAGAACCCCCTAAGGCGGTTGAGCACACCCAGCTTCTGGGAGGCTGCCTTAGCAAGACTGGTAATATGGTCCTTCCAAATGAGAGCAGAAGAAAAAGAGACACCAAGAATATTGAGAGAAGATGAAGGGTTGATTTTTGTATTGTTGAAGAATAAGGGATAGTCCGCTGGGAGATCCTGACGGGTAGATAGATGGAGAAATTGGGTTCTGGAAGCATTAAAGTTAACAAGGTTTTCTCTGCCCCAATTGGAAATAGTATTTAGATCAGAATTTAAGAGTTCTATGGCTTCATTACGTTTGTCGTTGAGGGATTGCTGGCTGGGGCGTTCTGAAAAACTAATGGAGTAGTGCAAGGTTGAGTCGTCTGCGTATGAATGGATGGGAATTAAGGTACAGTTAAGGAGATCATTTATAAAAATTAGAAAGAGAATAGGAGATAGGACAGAGCCCTGAGGAACACCGGAGTTTATAGGGTGAGGAAGTGAACAATGGCCGTCCACAACCGCGGCTATGGAACGGCCGGAAAGGAAATTAGAGACAAAGTCACAGATGGAGGGATAGAAACCGAAGGAGGGTAGTTTAGAAATTAAAGATTTATGCCAGACTCTATCGAAGGCTTTCGATATGTCTAGTGCAATAGAAAAAGTCTCACCGAAGTCCCGAAAGGAGGATGACCAAGAGTTAGTAAGATATGAAAGAAGATCACCAGTAGAGCGACCCTTAAGGAAGCCATACTGGCGATCTGAGAGCAGATTATGAGAAGAGAAATGCTTAAGAAATTTGGAAGCAAGAATAGTTTCAAAAACTTTAGAAAGACAAGAGATAAGAGCAATTGGACGATAGTTGGAGGGTTGAGAGCGGTCACCCTTCTTTGGGACAGGTTGAATGTGAGCAAACTTCCAGCATGAAGGGAAGACGTTAGAGGATAGACAGAGACGAAAGAGTTTGCCTAGGCAGGGAGTCAGCATGGAAGCACAGTTTTTGAGAACAACAGGAGGAACACCGTCCGGACCGTACACCTTATTAGTGTTAAGCCCAGAGAGGGTAGAAAGTACATCTTTAGAAGAGATTAGGATATTAGGCATAAGAAAGAGAGAGGAGGGCGGAGAGGGAGGAATAGCACCGGAATCATCCAAGGTGGAGTTTCTAGCAAAAGTTTGAGCGAAGAGTTTAGCTTTGTCAGAGGAAGAAGTGATAGTTGTGCCATCAGAGTGGGAAAGGGGAGGGAAAGACGAGGAAGAGAAATTGTTGGAGAGGTTTTTGGCTAGATGCCAGAAAGCTTGGGAAGAGCTAGAGTTGGATAGTTCAGTGCATTTATTATTGATGAAAGAGTGTTTGGCAAGTCGAAGAACAGATTTGGCTTGATTCCGGGCAGAAACATATGAAGAATGAGAGTCTTGAGTTTTAAGGCGTCGGTACCGTTTGAATGCTTCCTCCTTATTGCGGACAGCAGTAGAACAGGCGTGAGTAAACCAAGATTTTTTAGCATTAGTCTGAGAGAAAGAGAATGGAATGTATGCTTCCATGCCCGATAGGATTACCTCGGTAATGCGTTCAGCACTCTCCGAGGGTCCTCGGCCATGGAAGCAGAAATCATTCCATGGGAAATCAAAGAAGTACTGCCGAAGAGCCTCCCAGTCGGCAGCGCCAAAGTGCCACAAGCGCCGCCGGCTAGGAGGATCGGGTGGCTGTACTGGAGAGATAGGACAGGTGACAGAGATAACTTTATGGTCGGAGGAGCCCAAAGGAGAGAAAAGATCGACAGTATAAGAAGAAGGGTTAGAAGTTAGAAACAGGTCAAGAATGTTGGGCCGATCTCCGATGCGATCCGGGATACGGGTGGGTTGCTGAACTAACTGCTCTAGGTCATTTAGGATAGAAAAGACGTAGGCTTGTTCACCAGGTGGATCAGTAGTGTGAGAGGAGAGCTAATGGCGGTGGTGAACGTTGAAATCTCCTAAGATGGAGATTTCTGAGAAAGGAGAAATGGATAGAATGTGTTCCACTGTAGAGTTTAGATAGTCAAAGAATTTGGGAAAGTTGGTAGAGTTAGGGGAAAGATAGACAGCACAGAAATATTTAGTAAGAGAATGACAGGAAAGTTTGAGCCATAAAGTTGAGAATTCAGAGGAGTCGAAATCGGGAACACGAGAGCAAGTGAGTTTGTTGTGCACATATGCACAACATCCGCCTTTGGTTTTGAAACTAGGATAGAGAAAGTAGGAGGATACAGAGAAGGGGTTGCTGGATGTTGCTACAGACACCTGAGTTTCGGTGAGGAAGAGAAGATCAGGTTTGTAGGAGGAGAGATGGTGCTCAACAGAGTGAAAGTTAGAGGAAAGTCCGCGAATGTTGCAGAAATTAATAGAAAGAGTAACAGGCCGAGGTCCAGGTTAAGCTACAATTGGCTGTGCCGTTACATTTTCCAACAGAGTGCCAAAAAGGCCAGTGCCCACAATGGGGCTAGACATGAAGGGGAAGGAGTCCAGAAAAAATACCCCCTTAAGTAAAAATCTCCCCTTAACTATGTGAGGAATCTACTAACACTTGTGAACTCACTTATTATCTGCCAACATTCTACCCTTTCCACAACCATAACCGGCTACATCTGAGTACAGGTGGACCAAAAAAATTACATCACACTACGTGAAATAAATACTTTCCCATCACAAATTGGTAACATTTCAACATTCATTATGTTTACACTACCCAAATAGCAAACAACAGTTAAAATGTAATGTAACTATCTTGTCTACTGAACCCAATTACAGTAGTATAGTGCTGGAATGTTTAATGTTACATATACAGTACTGTACTGTACTCCTTGATAACTGAATACATTTTGTTTTAGTATATTATTGCTATGTTTATGACTACATTTCTTGGTAATGTCAGTATTTTAGTTTATACTGTAATTACATGATAATAAATATGCTATATATTTCTAATTTAATAAATATCAATCTGCATATATTAGTGCCACTATGGGCGGGTGCCCAACTCAGAAAGGGGTTGAAATAGGGAAACTATCCCCCTGCCAAAGGTGGCTTTCTAGGGCCTTTCCTAGCTGATGCTGAGAGGATTGAGTTCTAGTCAGGTGGTGAAGGGCTGGTCTATCAGAGTGAGAGTTGAGCATTCTCTGCCATACCCATAGCTTACTCTGACTGTTTCTTTCGCTTATATATTTTCTAAATCTCAAGTGGCTACCATCTCTTCCGTGGATTGACCTCTCTATTACCAACCTAGAGGCTGGCAGACTGGGAGCCAAAGCGTCACATTTTTCCTTTGCCCCTCAACTTTCCCTTCATAATTGTTAAGGGGCCCTGGGTGGGGCTTTGGTGTCCCGGGCATTTCCGCACCCCTCCTCAGCCCCTCGCCTGGGAGCGGCTTCGGTTACCTGGGCTTTCTTAGTGGTAAAGATGGGAGGGTTCTATGGGGGTGCTTGGTTATGGCCTTGGCCTTGCTTGGGACCTTAGGGCTGCTCGACCAGACAGCCTGGGGAACAACAACAACAACTTTACTCAGATCAATCCTGGGCTGTTCAGCCAGACAGCCTAGGGAATGACTACTACAACTACTCAGATCAATCAGGTAGGAATGATGAAGAAAAGTTGAGCATATTCTGGTGGCTTGATGAGAATAAATAAAATATTGCAAATAATAAATAAAAAAAAAAAAAGCTAAGGTCCCACTGAAAAAAATCTGACCTGAAAATCCCAATAAAAATCCCATAGCAACGAAAATGAGGTAAACTTACACTTTTAAGCGTTCGCAAATTAGTTTTTCCGCGCCTCGATAGTGGGGAGGGCTACGAAGATCAGGGAAAATGTAGGATCATAATAATATATATATTATTTAAGTAAGAACCTTTTTTAAACTATGAAGGTACAGTACTGTAATCAAACCCGAAAATCTGAAAATCTGAGCCAAGTTGTGGCAAAGGTCGTCTTACTGAGAGGGTTAATATAGACATCGGTAGTAAGCTCTTGCTATTTCAGACCCGGGCACCTTGGACATCCTTACACTCAAACTAGTTACATACATACATACATACACACATACACAAAATTTTAAGACCGAGTGCTCCACACATACATACGTGCAGTTTCAGTCTCTTGTCCTAATGGTGGCATTCCAGGCTACCCTGTTAAGGGCTGTTTCACTTGTCAAGTTTTTGTATTCGAGATCGGCATGTATAGTCCGATCCCAGGTCTTCCTTGGTCCACCCCTTGGTGCAGCTCCCTCCACAATCACAGACCTGCATCTTTTCACCCAATTTTGTTCATTCATTCTCTCCACATGCCCATACCATCCCAGTCTACTTGTACGCATCACCTCGCTAATACTCTTTATACCTAAGCTTCTTCTCAGCTCATCATTAGTTATTCTATCCTGCAGTTTGGCCCCACACATCCATCTCACCATTCTCATCTCATTACGTTCCATTCTGTTGACTTCCTCTACTTTAACGGCCCATGTTTCTGAGGCATACGTCATTGCACATCTAACACATGAGGCATACACCTTTCCCTTCAGTGAGAGAGGCATTTTTTTCATGGTCAGAATTTGTAGCAGTTCTCTGAACTTCCCCCAGCCACATCTAATTATAGCGACAGTGGCAGCCTCAGCCCCACCACCGGCAGAGATGGTATCTCCTAGGTAACAAAACTTGTCCACCAGCTCCAATGCTTCATTTCCAAAATTCACAGCCACAGGATCATCATTTAACACAAGCTCGCCCTTGCACATTACACACTCAAATTTCTCGATATCTGACTCATCCTTCGGCAGGGGTCCTTTTATTCTACAATAGCGTTTTCTCCCATGGTGCACCCAACATCGACAGACGCTACACCGAATCGAGTTAGCGCCCACACCCTTTCCACACACTGCACATGGGTATGCACCACTCTTTTCCACATTGCCTCGTCTCAATCTACAATGCATAACCTTGGTTTTGTTAATATTGACTCTTAAACCCTTGCTCGCCATGCCCTCTCTTCATCTTCTGAATTTGGCCTCAGCATCTTGCACATTGTCAGCTATTAGGACTAAATCGTCTGCACAAAGCAGTTCCCACGGGAGTTCGGATCTAAAATCTCTAGAGAATGCCTCCAGAACCATAATAAAGAGGAGGGGGCTTAACACTGAATCCTGATAACTCCAACACAGACTGTGAACTCCTCACTCAGCACACCTTTCACCCCCACCGCAGTTCACGAATCCTCATACATCTTCATTATCACACGCACCAGCCACTCTTTCACACCAAGTTTCCTCATAGCCCACTGCACATCTCTAGGCACCCTGTCAAAGGCCTTCTCCAAGTCTACAAACACAAAGTAAAGATCCGTGCCTTTTAGTAAGTATTTTGCAGTTGTCATGTAAGAAGTATTTTGTCTAAATTAGGTGAGTATAAGTGACCTCCTTGTTGGATCTTGCTACAACCGGTACTGCTGTATGTTTCTCACACACACAGTTGCTGAGAGAACAGCAATCTTTCCCCTCACTTCCTACTTTGAGATTACAGTATATCTTAATGCCCTTATAATTCACAAATATGCCAAGATTTTGGGGATATGTGTAACTTTGACAGTAAACTTTGTACAGTAGTTAGGAATAAACACCTACACACTTTGACAGTAAACTTTGTACAATAGTTAGGAGTAAATACCTATCATATTGTTAGAAATGAGAACATATTATCCTAAAAAATAAATATGTATGTATGTATGTATGTATGTATGTATTTTTTTTTTTTTTTTTTTCTATGTGATTGAGGGAGGCAAAAGGCATAACTGCCTATAGCGAGTGCCCCCCCCCATAGTTGAAAGAGTGACAGGGCCAAAATCAAGGGACGTTAGAGCCAAAATGCCTGGACACACGGAGTTTGAAGCAATTTAAGTCATAGGAAGAGGGAAAGACTGATTCTGGGAGAGAGTTCCAGAGCTCAGCTGTTGAGTAGAAGAAAGTTTGAGAGTAACGTTTCACTCTTGGGTTGGAGAGTTGCACAGAGTAGGGGTGGGATTGAGTTGCAAGACGGGTACCACGTGCCCTACGTAAAGGAGGTGGTATGCACTGGGATAGCTCTGAGGAACACTGATTATTATAGTAGCGATAGAATAGCGAGAGAGATGCAACATTGCGGCGGAGAGAGAGAGATTGCAGAGAGTTGGTGAGTGGACGGGAGTTAATGATACGAAAGGCCTTCCTTTCAACTTTGTCTAGGAGAGCGGTGTGAGAGGAACCTCCCCACACATGTGAACAATACTCAATACAAGGGCGCACTATGCCCCTGTACAGAGCAAGAAGCTGTGCAGGGAAAAGAACCCCCTAAGGCGGTTGAGCACACCCAGCTTCTGGGAGGCTGCCTTAGCAAGACTGGTAATATGGTCCTTCCAAATGAGAGCAGAAGAAAAAGAGACACCAAGAATATTGAGAGAAGATGAAGGGTTGATTTTTGTATTGTTGAAGAATAAGGGATAGTCCGCTGGGAGATCCTGACGGGTAGATAGATGGAGAAATTGGATTTTGGAAGCATTAAAGTTAACAAGGTTTTCTCTGCCCCAATTGGAAATAGTATTTAGATCAGAATTTAAGAGTTCTATGGCTTCATTACGTTTGTCGTTGAGGGATTGCTGGCTGGGGCGTTCTGAAAAACTAATGGAGTAGTGTAAGGTTGAGTCGTCTGCGTATGAATGGATGGGAATTAAGGTACAGTTAAGGAGATCATTTATAAAAATTAGAAAGAGAATAGGAGATAGGACAGAGCCCTGAGGAACACCGGAGTTTATAGGGTGAGGAAGTGAACAATGGCCGTCCACAACCGCGGCTATGGAACGGCCGGAAACGAAATTAGAGACAAAGGCACAGATGGAGGGATAGAAACCGAAGGAGGGTAGTTTAGAAATTAAAGATTTATGCCAGGCTCTATCGAAGGCTTTCGATATGTCTAGTGCAATAGAAAAAGTCTCACCGAAGTCCCGAAAGGAGGATGACCAAGAGTTAGTAAGATATGAAAGAAGATCACCAGTAGAGCAACCCTTAAGGAAGCCATACTGGCGATCTGAGAGCAGATTATGAGAAGAGAAATGCTTAAGAAATTTGGAAGCAAGAATAGTTTCAAAAACTTTAGAAAGACAAGAGATAAGAGCAATTGGACGATAGTTGGAGGGTTGAGAGCGGTCACCCTTCTTTGGGATGTATGTATGTATTCAGGCCCATTCCCCATTTTTCCTTTTTTTTCTGGGGGTGGCCGACTCAAGACAGAGCCCGAATAGGGACAACAGAACACAACAGAAAACAATGAACACACAAAAACAAAAAACAAATTCACACACATCTAGGTCATCCAGAAGAAGACCCAGAGACCAGGGATCACCAAGGTTACTCCAGTACTCCCTCGGCCCCCGACCTCGCGGAAAAGTTCCGGTCTCAGCAGGTAGACATGCAGCGAAGCCTAACCACCACACTTCCAGGCGCACCCTTCATATATATCGGCTCCCCTTGCCAGGCGCCTGACAGACTATTATCTTTTCCAACTGGCGCCCGACCCCTTCTCCCAAATGACCGCGTTTTCACTAATCTATTCACATGCATTCTCCATTCATTCCTGTTTATTACCACTTCCCTCGCCTGATCTATAGTAATTTCTTTATCTTCCAAACCTTGTCCTACAGTCCTACACAGTCTCTCCATCTCAAAGGGGGTCTTCCTACCCCTCTACCTCCCTTTGTATCTGCCACATATTCTCTTTGTAAGCTTTTCATCTTCCATTTCGTTCAACATGACCATACCAGCTCCGCACCCTGCTGTTCACTCTGGCCGACAAATGTTCCTGCTGCCCCACTCTCCTACGTATCTCTTCATTCCTCAATCTGTCTCTACGAGTCACTCCAAACATACTCCTCAAGCAGCTTATCTTGGATCTATATCCATATGCTTTCATTAATTTCATTGAGAAGTGTTTGGTGTTGGGAGTGAAATTAATAAATTATTTTTATATCTCTTGCACACCACCACCGGCTCCGTAGTTTACTAGAGAGTGTCTCTGTCTTCCACCTGAGAGACCCAAACTTAAGTCCCTGCTCAGACATGACGGTTTTTCGCATACACTGGTAGGTGGTACCATTTCCCTTGAGCAAGGAAATGGGTTAATGGTCTGTTGGTTATTACAGTGCTATTGACTCTCAATGGAGAGGAATTGTGCTTAATAAATTACCTATCATTATTACCTTTCACCCTCCTGGATGCTGAAGGCCCTGTTCAGCATAGCATCTTTCACAACACTACTTAATATTTCCTTAGTATTCCTCTTCCCTTCATACTATCCACCTCTGCTTTGTAGATCATCTTCATTATTCTCTCTGCACTCATTCTCTCCATATCCCCAAACCACTAGAGTAATCCTTAGTCTGCTCTCTCCAGTAAACTGTGCTTATTATCACATAGCTCTCTCACTTTGCTATTTCTCACCCTGTTGTACTTTCTAACACCACTTATTGCCCTAAGACACTTCCACCCTCCCATGCTATCTTACATTTAGAGTCCATGCCTCACATCCACATAGCACTGTTGGACTTACTACTGTATTCTTTCAAATATTCCCATCTTTGCCCGTTTTGACAGGGATAAATTTTGCCACACATTCCTCACAGCCTCCAATACTTTTGCTCCCTCTACCAGCCAATGGTGGTTGTCCTCGCTTGCTGTTTTGTCTACTCCCACATATCTGAACATTTTCCCTTTTTCCAATTGTTCCCTATTTATTCTGATCCCTATCTCTACTGCATCTCATAACATTACTTTTTGTTACATTCACTTCCAGCATTTTCCTATTGCATGTCACACCAAACTCTCTGCAGCTTTACCCTATACAAACAAGAAATACTTTATAGTAAATGTAGATGAATAAATACAAATATATATGACCAGAGGAAGAACAAGCACAGACATAAATAATACAATAATATATAACTAACTAAAAGGTGAAATTGAGAAATGTACTTCCCAAACTGACTAATTCCTTGAACATGATGATAGCGCATTGTTATATGTGCGATTAGTTTGCTTGGGAACTAGATTAACTTGCTCATGTAGTGATGTACACTCTATGTGGTGGATTGTGTTCTTTTATTTCAAATTTTATTTTATGAAGCGATATTTCCACTTAGCGATTTTTATTAGTTCTTTTGCGTTTATCTTGTGTCGTCCCAGTTTTGGTTTGTTTATTTTGCAATTTTACATTATAATACAGTAGCTTACATGATATAGAAGGATTTTCCGGCCTTCCAAGCACCAGATTATGAGACTTTTACTGTAAGCCGGTATCACACAAGTATTTTTTTCTGATAGCATAATGGTTAGTGCGCGGAATTTGGGTGTGAGTATCCTAGGTTCGAATCCTTGGAGTACCACATGTATTTATAAATTTCATTGATTTCATTAATTAGGTTTATTTGGAAGTTAATTGGTGTATTGGTGATATGAATTTACTCAAAATTTTTGGTCTCGCAGGTTCTAAATTTTAAAGTTGCACAAGAATTCAACAGTTTCAACTACCGGTACCTAAAGTAATTAACCTTCAGTCTACTGTAGTTTCTAATATCAATGCATTTAGTTTTAGATATATTGTTGGGAAAATCTTGGCTATCAAAAATTCACAGTAAAAGCTCTTGTGTGATATCATATCCATTCTACTATAATAATTTCTCATCACATACCTGCTACACATCTCCCTTTGGCTTCCTACGTCACTCAGTTCTCCTGTAAAAAGACACTCAATAAGCAAGGTCTCCATAGTTTATTAGAAAATTCACGGACTCACTGACAGGGTGCACAAGTACAAAAAGTGCATTAGAAATTTAGATATACTGTATAAGTTAATATTTAGAATAAAATATATTTTGTGTGACTAATTGACCATTTGCGAGTTTCGTTCTATGAGGAAGTTGGAGCTGTAGATTTTGATATGCAACAGAATTAACAGTTAAATTGCAGTTGTAGTACATATATAAATACATAAAACCCAATTCAACATACTCTTTAGCCATTAGAAACCTACATAATTATTGTATTTCGTTTTACCATCGATGTCTACAGCTCCAACTTCCTTATAGCTTGAAACTCGCATGTGGTCAATTATGTGCAGATGTGATTCTCTTTGGACGTCAGTAAAGCTATACTGTATGACCCTGTAATTGACCACTTGCGAGTTTCAGGCTATAAGGAAGTTGAAATCGTAAACATCGATATTAATACGAAATGCAATAACAATGTAGGTTTCTGATGGATAAAAAAGTGTGTTAAATTGGGTTTCATATATAAATAAATGCATCACAACCGTATTTTAGCTGGTAATTCTGCTAAATATCAATGTCAACCGCTCTAACTTCCTTATAGAACAAAACTCGCAAGTGGTTAATTAGGAGTAGTGTGCTGCTCTCAACACTCCAACATGGATCTTAAGGGCCAGGTACATGTAGTTTTTTTTCTTTCCCTCATACTTAGCCCCATTAGTTTTGAGATTTTATGACGTTCAAATTTAAGACCTTTCGTGTAATTTAGGTGTCGATTTTTCCCTGGCGAGCGATAGCAAGCCTGTAATTCTAAGATGAACCAGGCCGGAACATACTTCTACCGAAAAATATAAAAATTTATCTTGAAGGGGGGTCAAGGGGGTGTTTTTCTAAGCTTGATGGAGGTTTAGCGAGGAAACTAAGAAATAAATTAATACATGAATGAATAGACTTAAAAAACAGCCACTAGCCCCTTAACCCCTTCTTTACCTGAGACGTATTTTTTATTTGATTTCATCTACATTTAGACATTTTATGAAGCTTAGGAAGGATATGTGGTAGCTAAAATGATAGATTGGGATAGTGTGTAGCCTTTTAATTGGTAGACATCCTTCCTAAGCTGAGTAATATGGTTTAATTGTAGCTGAAATCAAATAAATAATACGTCGTCTGTATAGAAGGGGTTAAAGGTAGCAAGAGGGTGCTGGAGCTTGGGGCTCCCAGAACACTGCGGAGTTGCAGTTGAGAATTCCCCTCTCTGTTTCCACTTTGCACTTTGGGTGACCAAGGCTCAAACATGCATGTATCTAAGCCTTATAAAATATATTATAGATTTTTCTTGTGGATTTTGAGCATGTCCTCCAATGATGTGCATTCCTTGCTTGGTTAAATTCGAAGGTAGTCTCTGTTTGAATTGACAATGCGAGGATTACATTAATGGTTGGGATGGTATTAAAATAAGAAAGTTATAATAATTTATATTAATATATCGTATATACAGTATGTATGCATGTATAAATATTAGAACAACTCATTAGCAACTACTTTACCTCTCAGCAGAATTCTGTCTCGTAACTATTGGCGTGGATGTGCTGGTTTTTCTTTCCTGAAACCGAGAAATTCTATATCAGTTCAGTTCATTTTAGTTGGGAACTTGCCCAGGGCTGTTCAGTCAGCATAATGTGCAAGGATTGTGGAAATAGGGTTAATATAGCAATGGTAGAGTTAGAAGTAATAGATAGGCACCCTCTTCAAAATATTTCTTATCTCCATTACCCGAGCAACCACCTTCGTCCAAGAACAAATATAACTCTTACACCATTTACTTTTTTCCCTTCCCACATCTAGGTATGCCTAACATTTACTATATCCATCTATCTACTGCCTGACGCCGTGATCCCCGAAGGGGTGGTCACGAACGAACCGCCCCCATACACCTCTGTCCCCAGTCATTCAATGCCCCTCCTCCCAACCAGCATTGCCTTCATCCATATACTTTCTCACTCCATCCTTCCACCTTCCACCCAATAAGGCCGTTAGGCGTATTTCCATTGAGGTCCTTGTGGGATTAGGTTAGCTGGGGAAAGAGGGGAGGATAAAAGAAGTACTGTAGATACTTTAGAGAAAGTATTTCTTGGGGGTTATTTTAAGATACCTTACATCCTATAGTAAATATCAGTAATCCGTAATCAGTAATCATTTCAGTTTGTTTTGCCTATCTCTTATGTCGTATTTAGTAGTAGACATAAGCAGGGAGCACCAAGCTTATGTCTACTACTAAATACGACATAAGAGATAGGCAAAACAAACTGAAATTATTACTGATTACGGATTACTGATATTTACTATAGGATGTAAGGTATCTTAAAATAACCCCCAAGAAATACTTTCTCTAAAGTATCTACTTCTTTTATCCTCCCCTCTTTCCCCAGCTAACCTAATCCCACAAGGACCCCAATGGCAATACGCCTAACGGCCTTATTGGGCTATCCTTAGTTGGAATTATGCAAGGCTGGTACATGTCATATTTGTAACATATTATGTGGTACCATCACTGTAAAATGCTAACTGAATAAATATTATTATTATTATTAAAGTAGAAATGCCCTCCGCCAATCACCGCGCTCCCTCTTGCTTACTTGCAAAGCCAGCTGATTTTGACAGCTCACGGCTGCAACGTGCCAGGCCCCACCCACCAGCGGCCTCCATTATCGGAGCGCGAAGCTGGACTTCCTACTCCCCCTCAGAAGTCACTCTCTTTCTTTGCTCGAAGAACTCCTTCTGATTATCCTTTGAGTAATACCTCGGTGCCAGCCCTGTACTCCCGTAAGCCACCAAAAGAGGGTTATAATCAACTTCCTGGAACTTACTATGAAGAAAAGGGAGAGGAGATGAAGGAAGCAAAAAGTCAGTGCGAACGTACAGCCGGGCGAGCCCACCAGCCAATCACAGCGCGCGAGAGTGGGAGGCCTGAGTATAAAGGTGGCCGTGTGCAGACTCCCGGGGTCACTCACCCCTCAGAGCTCACCGGGTCCACACACTGCAACCTACTTGCTCTCCCTCTCGCCCGGGCACAAAGGAAAACCAGGAACCCACTTTTCCAGTTACCTTGCCATCACCTAAGCACAGTTCCAGACACACACACACCTGATCCAGCATACCAGAATACATTTGTTTAAGGACCAATATTGGGCCCGCATATTATAAGGAGAGAAAGAGAGATGTGGTGGACTAACCTGGTGGTTTGCTATATAAATTGATGTGTCCTTCTAGGACAAGACTAAAGGAAAAAGAATTTAGACTTACCTGAATATATAAAGATGATGATCTGTTTATTAATTAGTTATTTTTGTTAGCACCGGCACCAGCCGAAGAGTTATTATATAGGATCTGATGGAGAGATTAAAGATTAAGAGTAAAAGTAAAGAGGGGAGGGAAAGAATACTTTTGTTAAAAAATGAGGCAACCAGTAAGTTAAAGAGGGAAACAGTTGTTTAGTTGCCTAATAGATTAGCTATAGCTAGGGAAGGACACTAGTCCATATGAATCATTCATTAAGTTGTGTAAAAAGGAAACTGTAACGAAGGACACTAGTCCAATGTGAACTATGATATTATTAAGTCTAAAAGAGTTATTCCGTGTATGCGTCTGAGGCACGGTTCATCTTTTGTTAGTACGATAATTGATTAAAGTGAAAGGTAACCTAGCGTGTTGGTAACAGGGTTACTAGAGGGTAAATTCAGAAGATGTAATTGAGATAAAGATTGTAAACCTAATTGTGAAGTAACTGGGTGGCAGAACCCAATAGGGGTATTGAGGTAAAGATTGTAAATCTATATTGTGAAGTAACTGGGTGACGGAACCCAATAGTGTCATTGAGATAAATAATGTAAACCAACATTGTGAAGTAACGGGGTGACGGAACCCAATAGTATTATTGAGATAAAGATTGTAAACCTAATTGTGAAGTAACTGGGTGGCGGAACCCAATAGTGTGATTGAGGTAAGGATTGTAAACCTAGATTGTGAAGTAACTGGGTGGCGGACCCCATATTATACGTGAGAGAGACCTTGTAATCTCATTCGGTAATTTGTATGATTTTATGTCATTGTGGAGGTACTTGTGTAGTAACGATGGTTGTGTCAGAGGAATAAATAGATTCTATGTATTGAGGAGATAGATTATATATGTTATAGCCTTGGGATTGGGAAAAGGCTCAGTAAACGTGGGAAAACCTAAAGAGTAGAGGAACGAATATAACTTTTGTTTTAGTTAGGCAAAGAGCATATGGTTCATTAGGCCCTGGTCTCAATAAAAGACACAGCAGGGTTTTGACTTAATTATTTAGGATTAATCACTAATAACGGGTCGTAGGATCGAAGCCGACTTGAGTCAATACATGAATAGCGGGGATTCAGTTAGGGAGTAACAGGAACTCTAGGGGTCCAAAGTACAACCTAGCATGAATCGACCTAATATTCAATCTGTGTCTTGAACTCATCTCGGCCCGAGCCAAGAACCTATTATTAGGGTTGTTGTTGTTGTTGTTGTTGTTCCCCAGGCTGTCTGGCCGAACAGCCCCAAGGTCTCAAGCAAGGCCAAGGCCATAAACGAGCGCCCCCCAAAAAATCCTCCCTGCTTACCACTAATAAAGCCCGGGTGACCGAAGCCACTCCAAGGCAGGGAGCTGAGGAGGGTGCGGAAATGCCCGGGAAACCAAAGCCCCACCCAAGGCCCTGTGCCCCTCAGCAATTATGAAGGAAAAGTTGAGGGGTAAGGGAAAAATGTGACACTTTGGCTCCCAATCTGTCAACTTCTAGGTTGGCAGTAGGGAGGTCAATCCACGGAAAAGACGCCGCCACTTGAGATCTAGAAGATATATAAGTAAAAGGAACAGTCAGAGTAAGCTATGGGTATGGCAGAGATCGCTCAGTTCTCACTCGGATAGACCAGCCCATCACCACATGACTAGAACCCAATCCTCTCAGCATCAGCTAGGAAAGGCCCTAGAAAGCCGCCTTTGGCGGGGGGATAGCTCCCCTATTTCAACTCCTTTCGGGGTTGGGCACCCGTAGGTTAGTTAGGAAGTCTGTTAAATAAAATATACGAACTTCTAAATGACTGTCGAATTATCCCCCGTAGTAGTAGCATAAAAGATTTAGAATTAAATACTACAATTAATATTATTATTATTATTATTATAACTCTCCCTCTCTGTCCTTTCACCTCGCTCTCATACACCCTCTTAGTCATTCTCTCGCTTCCCATACGTTCCATATGGTCGAACCATCTCAAGGTGTTCCTTTTCACACTTTCCAGCACATCTACCTCCACACCAGACCACACATTTACTATATACAGTACTGTAATTAATTTAATTGATTTTATTAAATTATGTTTACAGTATTTGCATGTTAATTTGTGGGTTGTTGATATTACACTTTTTTTTTTCTCACTAACTCATCGTCCATTTATAATATATGCAAGACCTTCCTCTTCTCTATACTGCACATGCTTTAATATAAACACTTGATAAATACTGTAGCACAGCATGGGATAGCTATTATCAGTACAGAACCTATTTTCTTTTAAGGTTTACTAAAAAAAAAAAAAAAAGAAAAAAAAAAGAAACATAAATAGTGAAGTAAATTATAATTTGGGAGTTAGTTAGTTATGTAGAGCAGATTAACCAGACCACTGAGCTCCATACGGAACTCTCATAGGTCTGGCTATAATTTGGGAAACATGAGCTTTTCTGTGTTACTGTACTATATTGCATGAGGGAAAGGGATAATGCTAACTTTCTTTTGTGTATACGTACAGTATGTCATTGTATCCCATGTACAAATATATGGTACCGGTACCTTAAGGAGCATGACAGGTAGCTGCTGGGTGGTGTGAGGGAATATTGACAAACATGGGACATCACAACTATAGATCGTGACTGTACGATACTATACCTTAACCCATGAAGCTCAAAGGGGTTTGAACTGTCGCGACTCCTCTCTCCGGGGGGGTTTTCGGCAATTTGCCAGACCTTGCAACTCCAACTCATTACAACTGTATCATACCAACTGCCATACCCATAGCTTACTCTGACTGTTCCTTTTACTTATATATTTTCTAGATCTCAAGTGACGGCGTCTCTAACAATCTACCAAGATTGGAAGCCAAAGCGTCACATTTTTCCCTTGCCCCTCAACTTTCTCTTCATAATTGCTGGGTGGGGCTTTGGTTTCCCGGGCGTTTCCGCACCCTCCTCAAGCTCCCCGCCATGGAGTGGCTTCGGTCACCCAGGCTTTATTGTGGTCGGCGGGGAGGGTTCTGTGGGGGCGCTCGGTTATGGCCTTGGCCTTGCTCGGGGCCTTGGGGCTGTTCGGCCAGGCAGCTTGGGGAACAACAACTGTATCATCAACAAACAGTAGCAAAGGTAGCTTCCCCTCACTTCCTTTCCCTCAAAATCTTAAGGCCACCATTTATGTCATACAGTGTACAAGACTACAGTATATGGTACCTTGAAGAGCGTGACGGGTGGCGGCAGAGTGGTGAGGTCTGGTAGTGTGGGGGTGGGGCGAGTTTTGGCCAGTTTTAAACACTCTTCTAGGGTGCTGATAAAGGTCTCGCAGGTCGCTGACAGTAGACTGCTTGCTTCGTCCAGTTTCTGGAAAGATTAATATATAATAAAATACAGTACAGTAGTTCCTTTCGAAAAGTATCATTAGCGTTGTATGAAATACACTTTCTTTTGGTGAGTAGATATGAAAAGAAGCTGATGGTCTCACCTATTTCGGTTACCAGTACGACTCTTTGTAGTTTGGGTATCATTTGTCCTCTTGGACAAAGCACAAACTTAGTCCCGTCTTTCATCACTAGTAGCAAGAGAACTTCCAGTGATGTCAGAGTTTTCTGCTTATGATCAGTGTCGTTTCCTCTCCATACCATTGGAGATGATAATACTGTAGTAATGGCAAGGATAATGACTATGATGAATTTGATAACACTAATGTTGAATACGGTAATAATACCCACTTCCAAATCAGGTCCATCTGGTGTACTTGCGGCAGTCTTGATAGTATAGACTTGCTTCATCAGAAGATCACAGGTCACCCGCAGCTCAGACTTCTTTGCTCGAACGATATCTGACTCTAGTTGCTGATCTGCAGAAGAGAGACAAGATTTACTTACATATGAAAAAAAAAGCATGGATAAGAACATACTGTATATATAAGAATTTTGGATATTTGGTTTGCTGGCACCTATAAACCTTCTCAGATTTGACATACTGTACGCATTTTTGCTAATGGCCAAAGAACAAAATACTCTCCAAGAAGCTATTAACACACTGTACTTCCCATAGTATAAGTATGATTATCTGTGATACTTAGGACACTCCTTGAACATGGGTTTAAGAGTCAATATTAACAAAACCAAGGTTATGCATTGTAGATTGAGACGAGGCAATGTGGAAAAGAGCGGTGCATACCCATGTGCAGTGTGTGGAAAGGGAGTGGGCGTTAACTCAATTCAATGTAGCATCTGTCGATGTTGGGCACACCATGGGAGTAAGCACTGTAGTAGAATATAGGGACCCCTGCCGAAGGATAAGTCAGAAATTTAGAAATTTGAGTGCATAGTGTGCAAAGGCGAGCTTGTGTTAAGTGATGATCCTGTGGCTGTGAATTTTGGAAATGAGTCTTTGGAGCTGGTGAACAAGTTTTGTTACCTAGGAGATACCATCTCTGCCGGTGGTGGGGCCAAGGCTGCCACTGTTGCTAGAATTGGGTGTGGCTGGGGGAAGTTCAGAGAACTGATGCCAATCCTGACCATGAAAAGAATGCCTCTCCCCCTGAAGGGAAAGGTGTATGCCTCATGAGTTAAAAGTGCAATGACGTATGCCTCAGAAACATGGGCCGTTAAAGTAGAGGATGTCAACAGAATGGAGCGTAATGAGATGAGAATGGTGAGATGGATGTGTGGGGCCAGGCTACAGGATAGAATAACAAATGTTGAGCTGAGGAGACGTTTAGGTATAAAGAGTATTAGCGAGGTGATGCGTACAAGTTGTTGTTGTTGTTGTTGTTCCCCAAGCTGCCTGGCCGAACAGCCCCAAGGCCCCGAGCAAGGCCAAGGCCATATCCAAGCACCCCAACACAACCCTCCCTGCCGACCACAATAAAGCCTGGGTGACCGAAGCCACTCCATGGCGGGGAGCTGAGGAGGGTGCGGAAACGCCCAGGAAACCAAAGCCCAACCCAGGGCCCTGTGCCCCTCAGCAATTATGAAGAGAAAGTTGAGGGGCAAAGGAAAAATGTGACGCTTTAGCTTCCAATCTTAGTAGATTGGGAGGTCAATCCATGGAAGAGACTTCGTCACTTGAGATCTAGAAAATATATAAGTAAAAGGAACAGTCAGAGTAAGCTATGGGTATGGCAGAGATCGCTCAGCTCTCACTCTGATAGACCAGCCCATCACCACATGACTAGAACCCAATCCTCTCGGCATCAGCTAGGAAAGGCCCTAGAAAGCCGCCTTTGGCGGAGGGGATAGCTCCCCTATTTCAACTCCTTTCAGGATTGGGCACCTGCGTACAAGTAGACTGGGATGGTATGGACATGTAGAGAGAATGGATGAGCAAAATTGGGTGAAAAAATGCAGGTCTGTGATTGTGGAGGGAGCTTCACCAAGGAAGACCTGGGATCGGACTATACGCGCCGATCTCAAATTCAAGAACTTGACAAGTGAAGCAGCCCTTAACAGGGTTGCCTGGAATGCCACCATTAGGACAAGAGACTGAAACTGCACTTACTGTATGTGTGGAACACCCAGTCTTAACATTTTATGTATGTATGTATGTATGTATGTATGTACAGTATGTGGTATCAAAGCTCATATATTCTCAATGGCATTTGATGCAATGGTGGGATGTGCTAGTGAGTGGGGAATGTAAAGGGAGATGGGTGACTGAGCTGGATCAGAACCCTGAGAAGGTTAAGCTAAAGTGAAAATATGAATGACCTTCTGTATACTGTACATGTATAAAAACATAGTCTTTTAATGCACTGCATATGCCTATGAAGCATATTACTATTTTAATTTTACCAATATGACCTGGCTTTAGGTAGGGTATAAGGATTACTAGACATCCTGTTTCACCACCCGGCTTCCTTTGCTGACAATTTCTTGCTATGCCTCAGTTGCACAAAGAGCAATTTAAGCTTGCTCTTGAGATACACACACTCTTGCTATCGTACAATAAACCACATGCACTAACTTAACACAATTATACTTTCCTCATATTTTGGCATAGGGATACAGTGACCCCATCGCTTGCCACTTCAGTGGTGCAGTCAGACTCAGTAGTGGTGAACCAGTGGTTACACTTCTCAGAACACGCCTGTGCCCAGTGTACCAGGGGTAAAGATCACAACAAAGCAGTGGTGGAAGAGCTCAAAGTACATGAATACTGACAAGTATCTCCGTCAACAAAATAGTGGAACCTGTGACGTCACATACTGGGACCCACGCTTGCTACATCCCTATTTACTAACGGTGGTTCTGGTAAAATAAAAGCATACAAAATACTGGTATATACGGTTTTGTAACAATGGCTACAATGAGTTGATAAAAGACTGAACAACTAAATTCTAGTATATAAAGAGTCCTAATGTGTTCTTATATATCAATAATGTTGGTATTAATGAAGCCTTCCTCAGCATCTGCTGGGCCTCTGTTACACATATCATCAAAATATAATTTCTGAAATAGATTATAATGTACAGTACATTAAAATATCACAAGGTAACCTGGTGATATTTTAATGTATAATCTATTTCAGAAGTAACGGACTTCATATGAGTATGCAGCTTACCCCTACATTTCTGCAATTTATCAATAAATATGGTCATAATGCCAAGAGGGGAAAAAATACATCCTGTAATCATATTTTCTTTGCCTTATTTACACTTCAGTACGAGTCACCTACCTATGTCACCTATGTGGAGTTCGCCACTCTGTTAGTGGCACCGAGGAGCACACCGCCCTTCGTTGTTGTTTGAAAATTGGTGCAGCAGACTGTTCGAAGGGGCGGAGCACTCCCCTGCGAAGATGGGCTCGTCTGGCACTTTTTGCACCTCGACATCGAGAGCTCTCTTGAAGGCATCTAACGACTTAACGAGATGCCCCTCATGTCTCTTATTCTTCGTAGGAGTTTGTTGAAGAGACGTGGTCCTCTGTGATAACCAGCCCTCTCGCTGCGCGCCCATAGCACCCCAATTTTTCATCCTGTGGATATCGCATTCCCAGCCTCACCTATCACTGACTATTGGGGTATGTAGATTCGGTACAAAACCCTCTGCGACCATGCGTATAATATTAAGTAACGTTCCCTTCTACGCTCCAACGAATACTGCTTTAGTGATTTTAGATGCTCCCAATAGTGTAACTGTTTTACTGAATTTATATGTGAGGTGAAGTTCCTTTTTACACTCTCTATGTAATTAATTTCACCTGCTTTGTATGCAGATGTTAATACGTTACAGTATTCTAGCCGCGGTAGCACCAGGGATTTGAAGAGCGTTATCATAGGTAATTCACCGCAAGTTTTAAATGTACATAGAATCCAACCTCTTAGCTGTTTCACAGCTGCAACTTTGACCTGGTTATGCTCTTTGAATCCCAACACCATAATATATAATAGCTTTATTCATACAAATGGCAATATGGAGAGACTGGACGAGGATGACTGGGTGAAGCACACTGCACTAGAAATGATGAAGTGAAGGGAAGGGCAATAGTCGATAGACCAAGGACGACCTGGGATGAAGACCTGAGGAAGGATCTCAGGGTATATAGGAGTAGACAGGGACCATGCAGCATAGAGAGCGATCATCAAGTGACCAAACCATACCCATGTAAAATATGAAACTGCCTTCAAGCAATGCTGACATCATACCGTACCTTTTTCTGGTCTAGGTTGGGGCACGGCAGGGGGCAGACCGGCCTTAGCACTACCAAGTGCCACCAGCCAGGCGTGACGTTCGTGGGGTGAGGGAGCCTTCAGGTAAAAGTGTTGTTCGCATGGGATTACCACATCCACTCGCAGAGTGTCCGTTGGGTGCACTGCAAAATCATTAACAATATAATACAGGTAGGCTATTCCTCATTTAGTCTCCTCCTATTAAGTACGGTAATTTAAATATTACAGACAGTAGTAGAACCTGTACTGGTACTATATCATCATTGAATAAGGAACAAAACTAACTTAATATTATTATTCTACATTAAGTAATTAAGTCGCATACAATATGAAAATTTAACGGCACAGAAACTACATAATGGCAAGATAATTTATAGAAAATATTTATTTGAATTCACTGAAATTTCCTCCATTATTTTGCTTACTGTATACGGCATATAAAACAATAATTCATGGAAACTAAACAAAATCCAAGCAAAGAACAAACCTAATATTTCACAGGCGGAGAGTTTGACAGAGCCCTTGGAGCCTTGATTGACCTCCTCCTGAGACTTGTAGTACGCCAGCACTCCCTTGTCCAGGACGAACCATCGGGGCTGCCAACCTGGGGGGAAAAAACAGACTTAGTACGATATATAAAAGCGTATGGTATTCTGTTCATTATTTTTTGGTGAGAAGTTGTTCTGTCCCTTTCTTCATTGCTTTGTTTTTGTTTTTTTCCTATGTGGGTGAGGGAGACAAAAGGCAGAACTGCCTGTAGCGAGTGCCTCCCTCAGAGTTGAAAGAGTGACCGTGCCAAAATCAAGGGACGTTCGAGCCAAAATGCCTGGACACACAGTTTGAAGCAATTTAAGTCATAGGAAGAGGGAAATACTGATTCTGGGAGAGAGTTCCAGAGCTCAGCTGTTGAATAGAAGAAAGATTGAGAATAATGTTTCACTCTTGGTTTGGAGAGTTGCACAGAGTAGGAGTGGGATTGTGTTGCAAGACGGGTGCTACATGCTCTACGAAGAGGGGGTGGTACCGGTATACACCGAGAGAACTCTGAGGAACACTGATTATTGTAATAGCGGTAGAATAGTGGGTAAAACTGACTTTTTGGACCGACAGCGATTTCAGCAAGTTTTATTTTGTTTTTTGTAATTTTTTCTTCAGATATAGTGTTGTTTTATACTGAAGAGGAGCGGAAATGAGTATTTACCCATTATCCAACAATCTAAAAACACGCCCCCCCACTAGTGGGGAGGGCTATGAAGTTCAGGGAAAATGAGGGGTTAAAAGCGTAAAAATACAATAATATAGCGTTTTGTATCAAAACTTGGCTCGGGTTTTCCCAAATTGCAAACCCATACAACCCAATTTTGTGAATACCCGAGCCAACTTTTGACGAAAGATGGCTCGGATTTCACGGGGGTGGAGTGGGTAGCCTAATATTTCATGTTATAAAAATAGTCAACTTTGGGAAGACATTAGCCTAACCTAACAACCTTACCTAACCTATCCTAGTATTATGGGTGGGGGCTGCCGCCCACACACCCCCGCTGCCTGGGTTAGATTTTTTTTTTTTTTTTTAAAGTTCTAGGCTATTAGCCTAACCTAACAACCTTACCTAACCTAACCTAGTATATGGGTGGGGACTGCTGCCCCCACACCCCCGCTGGTTGGGTTACTTTTTTTTTTTTTTTTTTTTTTTTTTTTTTTTTTTTTTTTATGTGCTAGGCTAGCCTATTAGCCTAACTTAACAACCTAACCTAACCTAACCTAGTATATGGGTGGGGGCTGCCGCCCCCACACCCCCGCTGGTTGGGTACTGGCTGAAAAACTTAATGTTTTACAGTAGCCTAGGCCTATACATGTATTTTAGAGTTTTTGTTTTTTCTCCCTTATAATACATTTCAGCTCTTAATGCTATATATAGCAATGATGTATATGCTCTACCGGACCTATTAGGCCTAAACAGATTGATGGGCTAACTGTCGGTCCAAAACATCAGAACTCATTTTGTGATAGAGTGGTAAATGAGTGGAACGCACTGCCCCAGTATGTAGTCGATTCCGAATCAATAAGGGAGTTTGAAAGTAATCTTGATAAAGCATGGGGAAGACAAGATTTGAAGTTTGATTATAAAACAAAAATACAGAATAGTAAAAATGTTGCGTCTGCTACCGCCGCCGCGAACACCGTGAACGACCGCAGCAGTGCAAGTACTGGTACTGAGCTGGATACACAGGCATAGTTTGCCTTTTTCCAGAGGATCTACTGTAAGAAATAACCGAATAGTGAGAGAGATGCAACATTGCGGCAACCTCTCATAGACAACACGCAGCTGCAGGCTTGACCTCCTGAAATCCATCCTTCTGAATCCTCCCTTCCTTACGAGGACAGAGTCCACATGGCCAGGCTGAGATGCGGACACCATCCAGCTCTTCTGAGCTATCAGAAGAGACTGGATGACTCCGTCGTCGACACCTGCCCAGGTTGTAACACAGCACCCCATATCATTAAACACATCACAGAAGACTGCATTTCACACAACCACTTACACCAACAACACAATTACACTCATGAGAGCTCTGTGGGAAAGCCGGACCATGGCCATGGCCTTCCTTAGGGACTCGGAGCTGTTCGGCCAGGCAGCTTAGGGAACAACAACAACCCCTTACATTGTAATTAACCTAACCTAACCTCAAATTGGGTCAAATTATTAAATTTACGCAACCTTTCGTGGCCAGATTTTTGTCTTGAAATGTGTTGTGGAGTAACATCTGGAAAAGGGATAAAAATTGTATGCTGCCTTTATGGACTTGGAGAAGGCCTATGACAGGGATGATAAGAGAAGTCTGTGGAAAGAAATGAGAATATACAAAGTAGATGGCAAGTTGCTGAAAGCAGTGAAAAGCATGTATGAGGGTGCAAAGGCATCAGTATGTGTGGAGAATGAACAGAGTGAGTTCTTTGATCTGAATGTTGGGTTAAAGCAAGGGTGTGTGATGTCCCCCATGGTTGTTCAATATATATATGGATGGAGTCATGAAGGAAGAGCAGTGGATGTTGGTGTACCGCTGATAAGGGAAGGAAATGAGTGGAAGTTGCCTGTACTGCTGTTTGCTAACGATACAGTTCTGATGAGCTATAGTGAATGGGAGTTGCAGGATTTGGAAAATATGTTTGGAACAGTGTGTGGAAAAACGGAATCTGTAGGTAAATGCGGGGATGAGTAAGGTTATGGTCTTTGAAAGGGGTGCAGTCACAGAGTGTGAGGTGAGGTTGAATGGTCAGGCTATTGAGAATGTCAACCCATTTAAGTACCGGTATTTGGGCAGTGTGTTGACTCTGTTGAGTATGATGGGACTTGGGAGTATGGATGAAGAAGTGTGGGAGAGGGTGCAACAGGGGAAGAGGGTTGTAGCCTTGTAGGAACGCTGAAATCAGTAACAAGAAATAGGGTGGTCAGCATGGAAATAAAGACGTCCTTGCACGATACTGTAGTGTGGTAATCCCGACATTGACGCGTAATGGTACACGTATGAGAGTTAAGCATCAACGTTGTTGAAGAGACACAAACCAAGAGTGAGAGGGGTGGAAATGAGTTACCGGTACTTAAGAAGTGCATGCAGAGTTACATGGAGGGATAAACAGACGAATGAGGAAGTATGAGAGCGGTGTGGTGTGGATGTAGATGTGCTGGAAAGTGTGAAAAGGAACACTTTGAAATGGTTCGGTCATGTGGAACGAATGGGAAGCGAGAGAATGACTAAGAGATTGTACGAGAGTGAAGTGGAAGGACAAAGAGGGAGAAGTAACTGAGAGATAGGTGAAAGGATGGAGTTAAGAAGTATAGGCTATGTGTTAAAGCTGTGCTGTATGGGAGGAGGGGCGTCAAGTGACTGGGGTCAGAGGTGCATGGGGGTGATTCGTTCGTGGCCACTCCTTCGTGGATCACGGCATCCGGCAATAGATTTTTTTTTTTTTTACTATATTCCAACTACCGATACTCCCTCTCGGGCATAGGCTGAGAGCCTGTACATCCAACTGCTCAAAATGGTGAAGCCCGTGAGGTCTTTTTCCAGTCTAGGGAGTGAGACATGTGAAGCACTTAGAGTTCCACTCACAGCTCGAAGAAGCCCCATCTCTGAAGCTGCTTTACTGTCTCACAAATTTAGATAGATAGAACCTTTCGGGATGGATGTAGACTCTGGGCGTACGGTCGTCATGTTTATATAGGGCGATCGCCGCGGTTAACTTCGCGTCTATTTTGACTGCATTTTTTTCGGTAATTTGACCCCTGCTGGCGATATATATGATGATGACAATATGTCATGGGGGGGTGAGGGGATGAAAAGCCCCCCCTCAACATATTATTGTATCCAAAGGCAGTCAAAATAGACGGGAACATGATGGCAAATATCCGACGCCACTACGTGTAGTGTAAACAAGGCTGGTGGTACGCCCGCACTTAACATTCTTGCCAACCTTTCTCGGCAATATTCACACACTCTTGGTCACGACTATTATTAGTCTAAGTTGACCATTTGTTTTCCAAAAAAATTCAATGGCCAACTGATATTTTCCCTACCGTAATAATGACAATAAAATTCCTGGGGTGTTGAGAAGTATCAAAGCCTCCCTCTCAACCCAAAAAGCGGTCAAATTAGAAGCCATTGTAACGGTCATAACCTAGAATATGGAAATCGCTACGAAAGGTTGGTTGAATTATGAATAATAGCCTACCAGTAAAATTTGAAAAAAAAAAAAAAAAAAAAAAAAAAAAAAAAAAAAAAAATATATATATATATATATATATAGGCTAGGCCTAGGCTAAATGTGCGAGTGAAAAACTCACCAGTGTCGTAACAAAATGGTTAACAGGGAACGGGTGCAATGCAAGGATGTTGATGTTGATGATGTTGTTGTTGTTGTTGCTGTTCCCCAAGCTGCCTGGCCGAACAACCCCAAGCAAGGCCAAGGCCATAACCGAGCGCCTCCACAGAACCCTCCCTGCCGACCACAATAAAGCCTGGGTGACCGAAGCCACTCCATGGCGGGGAGCTGAGGAGGGTGCAGAAACGCCCGGGAAACCAAAGCCCAACCCAGGGCCCTGTGCCCCTCAGCAATTATGAAGAGAAAGTTGAGGGGCAAAGGAAAAATGTGACGCTTTGGCTTCCAATCTTGGTAGATTGGGAGGTCAATCCACGGAAGAGACGCCGTCACTCAAGATCTAGAAAATATATAAGTAAAAGGAACAGTCAGAGTAAGCTATGGGTATGGCAGAGATCGCTCAGTTCTCACTCTGATAGACCAGCCCATCACCACATGACTAGAACCCAATCCTCTTAGCATCAGCTAGGAAAGGCCCTAGAAAGCCACCTTTGGCGGGGGGATAGCTCCCCTATTTCAACCCCTTTCAGGGTTGGGCACCGGCAGTACCGCCCGCCTTGCTTACACTACGTGGTCCGCGGACGCTCGCGATCAGGTCCCCGTGACCCCGTCTATTTTGACTGTCGTAGACTCGTGGGACGGTGGGATACAATAATAAGTTGAGAACTTGTTGAGGGTGGGGCAAAGTTCCCCCCCCCATGACTTATTGTCATCATCATAGGCTATAGGCTAGCCTATATTGCCAGCAGGGGGAAAATAACAGAAACAAATAGATGGGAATTTAACCGCGAGTGATCAGTGATCTAGGCCTACCTATGTAAACATGACAACCATCGGACCGTATACTAGGCCTAGGCTACATTCTTCACTTATTTTTTTTGTTTTTTTACCTTACTCAAGGAGTCAAAAGAGTCAGTGAAGGACTGAAGGTAGTCAAGGGACCTTACAGATGCGCTGATAAATAAATGCTACTTTTCTAAATTTGTCAATTTGATTGACACCGAAACAGCAATTTTACTGGCCTAGCCTAGGCCTAATAGGCTATCAGCTATCTATGGCAAGTTAGAGGCCCTAAGCCTAACTTCCAGACTTAGGCACTACTTAGGCTAATGGCTAACATCAAGGGTGACAAAAAATCCTAGATAGGCTAGCCTAGCCTAGGTTACTGTGAATCATGAATGACTGAAGCGGAAATTAGGCTAGGCTAGTCTAATCCGCACTTCTCATGGTGTGGAGGATCATAACAGTGAAACTGGGAAAGACAGACTCTAGTGGCTTTTCATTCTCTTGTAATTACACGTTTTCTTGTTTCTTGATAGTGTTGTCATGTAGCAAAATACACAACACTTGCATCTCTGACAATCTTGCCACATCAACACTTCGGCTAGAGCGGCGGTGCGAAGGGTCTTATCCTCCCTTAATATCTGCCTTTACCTCATACTCAACACCCATAGGTAGCTTAAGCACACCATCTGTGAATTATGCACCTACCATTCCAATAGTTTGTCCATTTGAAGATAATTCCTTCCATTTGTCCGCCTACTTCGATAAGCCAGCTGGCAGCCAACTCGAGACATTTATTTGCACCGAGCAATCTTGTGTGCACGACTTTTATTTTTTCCGGGTTAACCTATCGTGCCCTGTGAACAAGGGTGTAGGTTACGCTAGCCTATACACAATAAATCCAATATTTATCATTACAATAACTATAATTTCACCTCTATAGACCAGGACTTATAAATATTATCCCGGTAGCAGAAGATAGCCATTAACTATGCATACTCAATACTCTAGCCGGCTAAATTGACCCTATGCCCTAATAATGCCATAGCAATTGTTCAAATACAACACATAATAAAACGATTCATAATAATAAGCTCAACTGGGTATATACAGTATGTATTCAGCATTTTAGCATTTTTAGCTCCCGTTCGACTATTCGCACCAACTTGTACGAATAATTACAGAGTAGTTGCCCGCTGGGTGGATTGTCTCAGTTTCTTTTACTAGATATCTAAGCAACTATACAAGTGTTTGCTTGAACATGCAAATTATAATAAACAATATTCAACCGAATAAAGGAAGATTGTAGAAGCCAACATCCCTATTTTTTTGAAAAGTGTATATAATTTTTATTCTGACATAAGTAAGACTGGACTTTTATGAGGTCAGTGTTTACATGAAACTGGCGATGAGCCTGAGGACAGCAACTCCACAAGAAGAAGAAGAAGAGACCTCTGGTGGCGATATATTGAACTGCGTTGACATATTGGTGGTTGCCACCAGAGAGTGTGTACAGGAGAGAGGAGTCTTCCTATGCTTTCTATTAATAAAAAGGTGCCTCTAAACGTTGCCAGTTACCCTTTTTCGACATTTTTTTTTCAGCGCCATCTATTGCAGGGTTCCAGAACTACTCAACGTGAATAAATCTACGGATATAGCCTACCCTCCATTTTTTTTTTTTTTTTATATTATATGGACCGGTACACTACTTTTGTTTTGTCTCTCTCTCTCTCTCCATCTCTATGTATATGTATGTATATATATATGTTTGACCAAGTTTGAGTGTGGCTGTGTGTACTTCCAAGTTAGTTACTTATATTACAATGTAAATACTTGTCTTCAATTGAGATTAGTTTTTCATATAGGCTACATTCATTGTTAATAAATTTAGTCAATATCAAATAATCATCAACAGCCTTCATGATCCATTGCAAACCATCCTATATTTTCAAGGTCAACCACAGCCTCCTTACATCATCACGGAGGCTTGGTTCAGCTTGGTAAGCTATGTAATTAACCCCTTCTATACCGACGACGTCTTTTGATTTTATTCTGGCTCCTACTAATCAATTGTATTCACTTTAGGAAGGATCTTTAGCAATTATAAGGCTTCGAACTATCTCAATCAACCCTTTTAACTACCACAGATCCTTTCTAAGCTGTATAAAATCGTCTACATATTGCTAGAATAAAATATAACATACGTCGACGGTACAGAAGGGGTTGATGGAGTATTGTTCACATTTCAGTGTAGGCAATACTTTGGAGTGCTTTTGCATATCAATGTACTCATAAATCATTGTATTCATAATGACTATGGCTGATATGGTGATAGCAAACAAGTTACATGAGTTTCTACAGACTCTACACGAGACACGTGTACACCATTGCAGCAAGGGAGAGGAACTGTCAATTAACAGACGACAGAAGTATTTTCCCGCGATAGGGAGGAGCTATGCGCTACCGCCATCTAGTGCAGGGTTCCAGCCAAATCTGTAAATAATGGCCAACTACTATTAACACGGCTGATTTTCCAAGACTCTTCTCTCCTATTCTTACTCTATGGTTGCCACCTCTCAAAATCAGCTGACCGCAGGTGGTTCAGTGGGTTCAACCTTGGACTCAAACAATAATCTCTTGCGTTGCAACACTGCTGCTATTGGCATATCAACCTCAAATTATTAATATCATTAGCAACATTGTTTTGTAAAGCACATAATTATCTCCACCATGTGCTAATTCACAATAAATTTGGATAAGGTTTTATTTTGGACGGAGGGGGTCCGGAGTTATTGCAGTCATTAAAATTTGCATGCGAACATAACATGAACCTAATTGAACCTTAAAACAAAACATATTCATGGTCGAATGTTTCAATGGTTAAACATATGGGTGTCTATAATTATATGGCTACAGTTACAGCTGTTATTATTGTAGGTTAGGCCTATTATATAATTGTTCGAAGTTATCGGGCTGAATTGAATCTTTTTAATTATCTACCTGATATTTGTATTATGGCGGATCGCTTAAACAGTTTGAAAGTCCAAACATAGCCATACACTGTATATAACATTGTAAAATGCTAACTGAATAAATATTATTATTATTATTATTATTATTATTATACTGTATATACCTGTATATATAATATATCAGTATTTGCAAACCAGCAAATAACACACTAAATGTAGCCTAATTGTCCATATAGTAGGCCTACTACGTAGGCTAATGTTTAGATAATATTTAGGTAATATCTAGTAACATACCGTACAGTATACGTAATAATTAACGTAGTGAATTGACCACTTGCGAGTTTAACTCTATAAGGAAGTTGGAGCTGTAGACATCGATACTTAGCAGAACTACCAGCTGAGATATATGGTTATAATACATTTATAAACACATCAAATATAATTCAACATATATAGGCCCTACTGTATATCCATCAAAAACCTACGTTTGTATTGCATTTCTGTTTAATATCCATGTTTATGGCTCCAACTTCCTTATAGCCTGAACTTGCATGGGTAGGCCTAGTCACGTATTATGTAGTTGGTATACATAATGTACTATTGAGTGGTCATAAAGTAACGAACGGTACTGACGACACAGCTAACTTCGTTAGATGCTGAAATAGCCACCCAAAAATATACTCCCTGGCCGGGAATTGAACTCGGGACCATTGGGTTATGAGGCAGGCACTCTACCAGTTGATAATTAGAAATACCTCTATTGGTCTAACTGGTAGGGTGCCTGCCTATTAATCCAGAGGTCCCGAGTTCAATTCCCGGCCAGGGAGTGTATTTTCGGGAGGCTATTTCAGCATCTAACAAAGTTTAGGTGTGTTGGTAAAATTGTTGAGAGTAAGATCGGAGCTCCACAAATCCTCTTTCGGGTATGGTGTAAAAACCTATTCCTACGGTAGTAGTAGTAGTAGTCGTTAGAATAAAATACTATATGGTACTGTAACATATTCGGTAATTCTTAATCATTCTTTTATGTAAATTATTAGTATAATTACAACAAAGAATTCTTAAGAATTACACACTAAGTTACAATATTACAAAATAGAATAATCAAACTACATCCACAATGAAATCATATCTGCTTAGGCAAACTAAATTAACAGTATTAAAATAAAATCCATGTATTCAAAGTAAACAATAATCAAATAAATTCCGTGTAATCATACTAAACATGATTAAATTCCGGGCAATCAAACAAAGTAATGATCAAATCATATTCGGGTAACCAAATTACCAACCGTAAAACTTAATCACGATACTCAAATCAAACAGCATTGAAATAATAATCGGAGCAGTATTGGTTGTGTCGCCAATAATGCTCACAAAGCGCCTCAATATACTCTTTGTTGTGAACCTTTGGCCCCATGAAGTGCAGTACAATATGGTCCCCCAGGGTTAGATGATCCAAAATAATTTTTTCTATGTGGCCCGGTTCGTTGTTTTCGGATTCTGGCAGACTCAACTTGATGTGGCACCTCTTTACCAAACGGCTAAATGGAAGCACAATCGTCAGCCAGACCAAAACTGCCAACGTGATCAATGCCAAAAGCATAATGATGATTGTATACCACATGATGCATATACCAAAAATGTGGCTGACAGTATCGTAACAACCATATTGATCAAAACCATTTTGACTGTTGGGGTCTGTGGAAGGGACTGCGACCTGGATGAACAAAAAGTTACCATCGTTTTGCCATTAATACAGCGCCTGTGGATTCGTAAGCAATATCCACAAGCTACCACAATACACCTGTAGAAAACACAGGAGAATGAGGTTCAACAAAAACAAAACAAAATTAAGAATTATGCTTTTAGGATAAACAAATTTAAAACTACCAAGATTATCCCTTAGACACTCCCCCATGCGAACTTTTTCTGTTTTGCGTGTGCCATAGTTTATTTTTTGGGTAGACTTCCTCAGGCAAGGATCGATAAAGCAATACTCGATTAGCCAAAGAATCACAAAGAATACAACAGTCAAAATCAAGATCAAGTAATAAGTTGACAATGATGATATATCCCTTTCATCATCCTGACCGTCACTACCAACAATATATAATTTTGAGGAGTTGAATCTTGCTCTTTATTTAGGTTTATACACACCAGATCTTCATTGTTAGAGGTGTAATGTAAAACCAAAATTAGGCTATTAGTTAAAATTATAACGATGAAAACCAAATAGGCGAGAAGTACACCCACAGAACCTACGGCTGAACAACCCATGGTAATATTGCACATGTTATTGTATTTTTAGATGTATACATCGATTATACAAATATATATTGATTACACTTTAACACAATTACTACACAGCAATAAGGTCGATAGCAACGATTCGATCTATTTAGCGGAAACTGAGTGATCAGTGATAAATAACAACTGATCTTGACGAAGCCCCAGAGTGTTTAGAATGATAACCTCTGTGAGCTCGCAGAGTTGCAAAGTTAAAATATCGACATAGATTTTTCTCGTTATGCTGGCTCAAATAAGGCTCATGTTGATATTTTGTTTCTTACATAATAAACTATGGGTACGATTTTAGTTACTGGACACCTATTTGACAGGTACCACCGAGGATTTAATACATATTTTTGTTTTCGGTTTCCACGCATCCAACATCAAGCTACACCTTTTTCTGGTCCGGTAATAGTATTGAAAACGATATAATAACTTTTTAAATGTGGTTTTCAACGAGAATAAAACGGCGCGTTTGTGCCGAAAATCGGCGGCGGGAGTCCGTCGTCGCGGTTTGTTTACCCAGGACGCTTGAGGTTACTACGGCCAGCTGTTTTACTTGCCCCCTGCTGGCCACATATATGACGATTATTATAATTCACGGGGGGGGGTGAGGGGGGGAAGAGCCCCCCCTCAACCCTGTCCTGTATCCCACGGCCTATAACGCAAGTCTTTATACAAAATGGACCCAACAACTGGTTATATAAGCTTAGCCATTTGAAGTCGACCGCCAAGGCGGGACCGGGAAGTCACTCCGAGCGTAAAGTAAACAAAGCGACGCTACTTCCACGAATGCAACCGAGTTGTCTTTATATTTCGTCTCATATTATCATTATTAAAGTGTCCCCATTGCTTTTTTAGTGTTTCGTACACCAGAAAAGGGTGTAGCTTGGTGTTGGATGCGTGGAAACCGAAAAAAAAAATGTATTAAATCGTTGGCGGTACCTGTCAAATAGGTGTCCAGTAACTAAAATCGTACCAAACTATGATACTAACATGGGGTCACTAATTAAAATATCGTTTTAAATAAATAAAGAAATATAATTAAGTTAGAATATTATAATAATAATATCAAGTTACCCATAGTATATAATCGTTTTCTACGATTAATTGGCAAAGAAAATTTATTAGTTATGGGTAACTAAATTATTAAGATAAATTATGAAATGGTTCGGTCAAATGGAGCGTATGGTGATTGCAAGCATTACTAAAAGGATGTATGATAGTTAGGTGTATAACAGGTATCAGGAGAAGTATTTTGCGTGCCTACAATAGCTAAAGGAACTGCTTAGTGAACAGAGAAGGAAAGTAGGCCTATAACTTTTCGCATATAGTTTTTGACAAGGATGTGTATTGCCTTACCCAATAATTATTATAAGAACATCAAGACCCCCCCCCCCCCGATAGTGTGGAGTGCAGGGCTAGGCTATGTAGATTAAGGACAATGCTAAAAATGCTAGGTAAAAGAATGTATACCCTAACACAGTGCTCTTCAACCTTTTTTTATGTCGTCCATCCCTAGTGGTGATTTGGTAAAAGCTGTCCACCCCAAGTATTTGTTTTCTCTCTCAAAAATATCGCGGTTCAAACATTGAAAATCTAACTTATATATATATATATATATATCAATTCTACAATTATGTAAATAGATAAAAGCAGTTTCACTCTCATTTTTAATTTATAGTATACATATACTTCCGTATAATTACACATGCAGTCTAAAACTGTAATATTCAAAATATACAAGAACAAAATAAGCATGTCTTTGATATTCATGAGCAAATGCACTTTTCTTCATGACACAAAAGTAAAATTGCAGATAATATTAGCGATATTTGGTATTCCATAAAACAAACTATGTTCCTCCAAGAAACCGAAATTAGTGGCTTGGCTACTGTTGCAATTTGTCTGCCATCAGCTTAAATCGAGGCATCAGACGATTTTCAAGTGCAACTCGCATGAGAGGATTCAAATTCAGAATGGCATTCCTATTTTTTGTCTTTATTAAAACTAAGCTTGAGAAACCTTGCTCACACAAATATGATGTTGGTATCTGCAAAAACATGGTTGTTGCCTGCTCAGCTAACTCCTTGTACTCCGGAATATCAAGCAGGGCAACCCAGAAATACATGGGATGGCCAAAGGTCTTGAAAGCTACTTTTTCGTGAATAATCTACTCGAAGCTCCAATAAGACATCACAATGATCAGTTCCATCATCTGAAAATGGATAAAGCATCCACATGTGGTCATTCTCACTATCTGGGAAATAAAAGTCAAGGTTTACTGTCTCTCACTTCACTCACTCAACCCCGTAATTTGCCGGAGGATAACAGGTTTTTCACAATACGTAGACGGAGGTCTTTTTAAATAAACAAAATAATTAATAGGTTTACCTGCATCAAACTAAGGTGTCTGATAATCAAGTGGAACATTCCAGTGTCTGTTCTGCTGCCTGCATACCGTGTTCCCAGCCACATTATCTCATATAGGTATCAAATACTTCAAAATCAGAAAACACCTCTTTTCTACATTGCTTTTCATTTGTTCACCTTCAATTTGAATCCATTTATTTTCCCTATATTTGCAAACATATCCCCACCTATGCCTTGCTGACTGATGCTTAGCTTATTCAGATGATCAAAGATCCGATCTCGCACTAAAGGATGGCCGAAACAACTCTAGCTCCAGACAGCTTTGCCAGCCAGAGTGTCCTGACACTTAACTGCCATGGGGTTTGCTTACTCGTTAAAGAAAACACAGAGCTGCTCTCTCAATGCCAACACTCAATTTTTTTTTTTTTTTTTTTTTTTTTTTTTCTATATTCCAACTTACTTCCTCTCGGGCATAGGCTGAGAGCCTTAACATTTACCGCTTTACAATGAACAGTGAAGCCCGTGAGGTCTTGTTCCAGTCTAGGGAGTGAGAAGACATGTGAAGCACGTAGAGTACAACGAGCACCTGCCATCTTGCCTTCACATGAGGCATGGTGCTCACTCATGGCCCGAAACGACCCCATCTCTGAAGCCACCTCGTTCCCGTGCTTCACTGTCTCGACCCCTACACTCGGACTCTCACACTTACACACACACAACGCCACCTGTTGAGCAGATAACTCACCAGGCATTGCACCCCTATAGCATATTTTGAATATGGGAATATTCATACAGTGCTATTTAATCAGGGAACAATGAGGGTATTTTATTGACGTTTCGGTGGGCTTGTGGTAATGCACTGATACTAGGTACAGCACAAATTCCATCCCAATAATATCTTCCCATTGATACATCGGGATTTGAACCCGGGACCTTTGGATTACCAGGCCAGTGGCAAGACCACTCCACCACACCTCCCCTAAAACCTTCCCACGAGATAGCCATATAAATATAAAACCCATATGTAAAAGACTAATTTATAATTATTGTATGTATTTGGAGATCAATCTGACTTAATCTGGGTTAAGTGCTCGTGAGCCACACAAAATCATCCTGCAGGCCATCTTTCACCTGCGGGCCTGAAGTTTCACCACCCTGTTTTATACCATTTATTTTGTCTCCCTTATCTATACCGACACGTGGGCAGGATCTCGTCCACCCACCTGTCCACCCCAAGACTGCCGTCCACCCCTTACTTAATCTCGTCCACCCTAAGGTGGACTGTCCACCCAGGTTGAATAGCACTGCCCTAACATATGGCCTAGCCTAGAAAAATAAAAAGCTTTCTAAAGTTATAAAAGTAATTAGGTTTAACCCAATGTGGTGATGGGCTGGTCTATTAGAGTGAGAGCTGAGCGATCTCTGCCATACCCATAGCTTACTCTAGACTGTTCCTTTTACTTATATATCTTCTAGATCTCAAGTGACGGCGTCGACTTTCCATGGATTGACCTCCCTACTGCCAACCTAGAAGTTGGCAGATTGGGAGCCAAAGCGTCACATTTTTCCCTTGCCCCTCAACTTTCCCTTCATAATTGCTGAGGGGCACAGGGCCTTGGGTGGGGCCTTGGTTTCCTGGGCGTTTCCGCACCCTCCTTAGCTCCCTGCCTTGGAGTGGCTTCGGTCACCCGGGCTTTGTTAGTGGTAAGCAGGGAGGGTTTTTTGGGGGCGCTCGTTTATGGCCTTGGCCTTGCTCGAGCCCTTGGGGCTGTTCGGCCAGACAGCCTGGGGAACAACAACAACAACCCAATGGCACAAAACCCAGAACCAATTAGTTTGACAAAAGTTGGTTCGGATTTAAAAAAAAATCAGTAATAGCTAGCCTAGCCTAAAACCTTAAAATACAAAAACCAAACCAGGCTTTGGCTTGGAATCGGGCAGTCATATGTTTTTTCAAGAGAAGAATACAAAGGAGATATTACTGTTATTATTCATCGTCTATTCAATAAATGAAAATTTCTTTGTCTATTTCAATACAACCCCAGCCAAAAAATCTAATCCTAACGTAGTTTATTCCGAATGTAATCAGGCGCGGATCACATATTTTAGCAGAAACTTTGTTTTAAGAACTACAAATAATCGATAATGGATTGTGAAAGGTTTAGATATATGCATGCACGATCCACATGTGTTTTAGTGTAAAGGCTGCCATACATGCTTATTTTGGCTTGTCAAGTCTCAGTACCACACAGTCCAGTTTGAGCTTGTGTGGGGTGGTTTGACAGTTTTTGTAGGTTTCGCAGGTTTGCACAAACCATTAAGTCATCCTCAACACACTCAAATTAGCTTCAAATTGACCAGTCTAATATTAGGCCTGGCACGACGAACTGAGCGTGTGTGGCGTCCTTCAGCCTTGCTCACCCAAAAGCAGCACTCTTGGTGACGGACTCAGAGAAGGGAGTCCACAACTATAACACAGGCGGAACAATACTATAATGGGAACACTTGGCTCCAGCACCACTTTACCACCTCTAAGTAGCTTGAAAAGTATATAACGTTTTACATAGCTACCTATCTATTTGTTTATATATATATATATATAAATATCATGAATTTTATACATTATATGAGGCATAAGTAAACAACCTGTTAAGAGAAATGACTTTATTTATAGAGCAAAATTTACATTTAGACAAAAAGCTGAATGAAGACCGTGAGTGTGAAGTTAACGCTTAGTGTCCGGGCGGCGAGAGGGCCGCTGGCACCGACACTTCGCCTGAGTGACGCCCGGCCGACCCCCCACGGCGGCCCGGCGACCTGACCCAGGGGGCCGGCGAGGGGCGTGTCTAGGGTGAGGAAGTGGGAGCCCCACGAGGCACGCTTGGGGCGGGTCCGGGCAGGCCGAGGCCGCTGCAAGGAGCCACAGAGTCACACTGGGGAGGAAGGAGCCCTGACACAGGCAGCCGGACACACACACACACACATCCTCGGCCTTACTCTCAGCCGGCCTTAAGCCCGAGTCACACAATCAATCTCAGTGACGAATGTGTATCAGAGTGTGGTATTCGCTATGAGTTACAAGCTAATTTTGAGGGATTTATGTTTTTCAATCTTCTGATTATATGATTATTCATGATTTAGAATGACAAGATTCAGAGTTCGTCATTATGGAAGTGCTAAGTCATTGGATATTGAACTCCAGCACAGCAAAAACTTGACTCGAATACTGTGACTCCGATATTCCTGTCACTAAAAGTGCTTGTGTAACGCTGGCTTATTTAGGTGCTCACGGCCTAAACGCACTTACAGTTTGTTTGGTATTTTTTTTAGTTAATCTGGATGCCTCTAGTTTGCTCCCTACACAGTCTACACACTAGAAGCCTCTGTGCCAGAACAGGCTTGATAATGTGAACTTCAAAAAATGGATTTAAAAAATATTGCATTTATTCATCAAATATTTGTATAACAAGTTCACAGATGCTAGACTTGCATAATGATAAAAATAGCGTATATGTTCAAATTGAAACATTCGACTGATGCGTTTATTTTTTGGTTTGCATATGGCGTAGACATTATGTTACAAAGCAGGTAGGATGAGTATTGTTTACATGGAAGCAAGTCAAAACGGCCACACTCCTAAGCGGCCACAACTCAAATGGTCGCAATTCTAAACAGCTCAAGTCAGGTTAGGGTAGGTTAGATTAGGCTTGGTTTGGTTAGGTTAGATATTGTTTAGTTAGGTTAAATTAAATTAGGTTAGATTAGAAAACTGGCCGTTCTGGTTGTCGTCAGCAGAGTTTATTGGACGTCGTCTACATAGCCATTTAAGAATCACATTGAGAATCAAGCAGTTCTGGTTGTGGCCGCTTAGGAGACTGCAGGCGAAGTGATTGTGGCCATTAAGGAGTGTGGCCGTCTTGACTTGAAACCGTTTACATAATGAAGGTGACCCACGAAGGAGTCTCACTGAACACAATCCGTTGCTTAGTCTCGCCCTCACCGCTTGACGCTCACCTGCTAGTATATAACCCCTTCAAAATGATGATGCAATTTTCACTTTATTCTGGTTAACCTTGAACGATTTTACTCAGCTATTGGAAGGATCTCAAGAAATCAAAGATGTACGCACTTACTGAATTAAAGCTTTGATTTCCATTGATCCCCCCCTACAGCTTTGGATGAAACAAGAAATCAAAAGGGTTCACACTTTCTCAATCGACGCTTTGATTCCCACAGAACACCCACTGCCTTGGAAGGACCTCTAGAAAACAAATCAGTATTCTCAATTAATGCTTTGATTTCCTCAAATCACTTCCAAGTTGAATAAAACCGCTTAACGGTAGCCAATGAAGGATTAGCGGAGGTAGACCTGGGGAGCTCTCGGTTAAAGGAGCCGAACCAAGGGCAGGACCCAGATCTCAGGTGAGAATTTATATGTAGCACAGTTCTGACAATTTATCCATATGACAACACTGCGTTTTGTGTGATTGACCCTTTATATACAGATTATACCGCTCCGATGTTCTTTATTATTAATGATTGACTACATTTATATAGATATGGAATATGTGGGAGTAAATTAACTAGATTAGGTTAGGTTAGGCTAGGTTGACTAATATCGGTGTTGCCTTATGCACAGCCGTGGTTAACAGTCGTGTCTACCTCCATAATTTCAACTATGGTTATCTCTAGTTTTAAGTGAAAAATTATCCTTAGCAGACATAAACAAAGCCTTTTCATTTAAGGTTGCTCATTGTTGCTCAGGTGCATTTTTGTATTAAGCCATCAGAGGAAAATTAAACTGAAGTTATGAAGGTAGTGCACCATATTTGGCCAATAGTCAGAACTGGGTTACATATAATACACTCAACATAACTGCCTCACCACCTCCCTGTACCTCACCTGACTCACCCAGCAAGATGTGTGTGGTTTTTACCTACATCATAGAACCTAGAAGGATGTTGGAAATTAATTACACATACATACAATCTACAATGAACTTAAAACTGTATGTACAAATTGTACAATTGCTTTTTTGATATGCCGTTGCAGTTATTCTCTCGCTGCAATAGTTAACTCAAGCTTTAGACAACAGGGCCTGGATTCATCAACGTTACCATCCTTATCAATCCCATTTACCACCGTACAACCATCATTATAAAATCCATATTCAATATCAAAATGGTAAAGAAATGGAATGGCTAAAGTCCTAGTAAGTGCATAATGATTCACCAATAAATTTAGTGCTGATTGAGATGAGTTTCCATCGACTTGATCAACATATATCTAGATGGTAAACACATTGATGAATCTGGCCCCAGGACGGTGCGTGGCGAGACACCCGGCCGAAGCCAAGCGTACTCTACCACAGCAGCGGAAATGTGGTGGTGGTGGTTATGGTGGTGGTGGTGGAAGTTGTGGCTATGGTGGTGGTGGTGGTGGTGGTGGTAGAGGCTGTGGAGGTGGAAGTGGGCCAAGATTGTAATAACAGTTAAGGACACTCCACATGTCGACCCATTCGGCCATCGATGAAAAACCTAAACCAAAAAGGGAACGGCCATATACCAAAGTAGTTGTCTTTAGAATATCACACAGACTTTACCCAATCTTCTGACATTAACTATTGGATGGCAAAGTTCACTCTACCTTTCACAGAAAAGGAGTGAACTGTATGACCAGACCAGACTATACTCTGTTCATTTTAACCAGGCGAGAAATTGTCATGTCCCTATCTTGTATACTGAGCTGGGAAAAGAGGTAAGCAACGCAATACGATGCCAATGATGAATAAGCGAGGTTGACAAAAGAACTGTTCTTAAGCAGAATAACTTGTATTTTGTTCATATTGAGAGTTGAATATCTCCATTATTTTCTGGATATTGAAAGGAGAATAGCCGTAATATACTTTCGTCTGCCTTTGCATATCAACAAATCAAGCGTAGAAGGACATTAACTCTCACCTATTTTCCATGAACAGAGGAGATTAGACAAGGCCAAGGATCAGAGTAGGCTATGCCAGGGACCAGGCCAGGAAAGTCTTTAAACAACCAGGGCCCGAATACACGATGGGGTCTTAAGTTACGACGAAGTTAAAGAGGCATAACAACCAATTAAACCTGTGAGGATCTAATGCGCATTTTTAGATATAATTGTGGTTATTAATAGACAATTTTGTGCAAATCAGTAAGGATATCTAGGAATCGGAGGGGTAAACACTATCTCAATAAACTCTAGGTCCCACAAGTTCACCCTAAGCTGAATAAAATCGTCTAATGATAGCATGAATAAACTGTCAAAATGCGTCATGATCCCCAGAGGGTTAACTCACAGTTTATCCCTAGCCCACAATGATATCACTTTTTGTTCATATTCAGGGAAACAAGACTATTATACCCAGTTATGACTAGTTTTTCAGTATCGATGGTTCTAGAATAATTATGATGCCAGTATTTTAGGATTTTAGGTTTTTTAGGATTTTAGGATCAGAGGGAGATAAGGTGTCATAACAGTTTTGAGTATCCAGCCCTGACCTGATCCATCCGACCTGAACCAGGCAACAAATCAGATCAGGTTAGCCCTTTGATGATCCCGACGCATTTTGAGTTTATTCTTGCTGGTATTAGACGATGCGACATGACCCTCCGGTGTCACAAGCAAATATACCGGTGCATTTGTATCTGAGTCACGGTTTGCTGTGAATTATAAGATCATTTTTGAAGGACGGGTGTTTAATATTCTTATTTTATTTGGATTATTCAAGTTTATGAGTTACTAGACTCAAAATCATGTCCCAAAGGAGGTGAATGATAGTAGGATAATAGCCTTCACCAGTGTCCTTTTTGTTTTACTCTGATTCTTCGACTCAGACACAGCAGCCTTAACCCTTTGAAGATAATGACGCATTTTGACAGTTTATTCTGGCTATCATTAGACGATTTTGAAGTTTACGAAGGATCTCTGGGAATTATAGGAGTAAAAACTATCTCATTATACCTCCCGACTTCCACATACCCTTCCTAATCTGAACAACATCGTCTAATAATAGCCCAACAAAAAACAGAACAAAAATGCGTATCGGAGCTCGAGAGGGTTAATTAGTAGGGCCGGATACTCAATGATGGCACCAAGTTAAGGGGAGATTTCCACTTGAGGGATTTTTGTTCTGGACCCCCTTCCCCCTCATGTTTAGCCTCATTGCTTTGTGAATTTTAAGACGTTCGCCCCATTAGTTTGGCGATTTTAAGAACTTTCGCTCCATTTCTGTCAATTTTAAGACCTTTCGTGCCATTTAGGTGTCGATTTTTTCCTGGCGAGCTGTAGCGAGCTTGTAATTTACTTCCGGGAAATTTTTCTACCGAAAAACGTAAAACTTTATCTTGGAAGGGGGTCTATGGGGTGTAATTTTAATCTTGATGGAGGTCTAGGGAACAAACTTAAAACCTCCCCTTAAGGCGATTCAGAGTCATAGCAAAACTATGAATTAATGGTGAATTTTTTGTCCAAAATGTCATAACATGCTCATACTCAGGACAACTAGACTATCATAAGTTATAATACACATTTATGACTTCTTTTTTAGTAGTAGTAGTGTTAGCATTAAGATGTCGGCCTTTAGAATATGACGGTCGGAGTGAGATTAAGTGCCGTAAATGCTTCAAGTGTTCGGATGTTTTTTAGCAGTAACGTATCAGCATTTAGGATATGGCTGTCGGAGTGAGATAAGGTGTCATAAATGCGTATCCAACAAGCTTAGGGCCTGGATACTCAAAGAACTTATGACGTCTTATCTTCTTACGACCGTCATATCCTAAAAGCAGGCATTGTAATCTAGGGCCAGCGATACTCAAGAACTTATGACGTTTTATAATCTTACGACCGTCGTATCTTAAAACCGGGCATAATTGTGTATAGTAACTTTTGGCTGGTAGATTTTTCGGAGCATGTCATAAGTTATGACATACACAAGGAATAAACTGCTAGCCTTTCAGTCCTTTTATTCTGGCTATCAGTAGACGATTTTCTTGAACTTGGGAAGGAATTTTGGAAGTCAGATGGTTAATAGATATCTACTTCACCCCATTGATTCCTAGAGGACCTTTCGAAGCTTAGTCAAATAATCTAATCTTAACTCGAATGAATTGATTAAAGCTTCATCGTTTACTAAAAGGGTTAATTAATTGGTTTCTATGACTCCTACCTCGTCGTAACATATGCACGTCTTTGAATATCTGGCCATAGAAATTAAGGGGAGGCAGACCGTTTGTTTGGTCTATTAATTAATTTTGTTTTTTTTAGTTTCCTCCCTAGACCTCCATCAAGCTTAGAAAAACACCCCCAAGACCCCCCTTCAAGATACATTTTTAAGTTTTTCGGTAGAAAAATTTCCCGGCCGAAGGCCGGCTCTTAAAATTGCAGGCACGCTATCGCTCGCCAGGAAAAAATCGACACCTAAATGGCACGAAAGGTCTTAAAATTGACAACGAAATGGGGCGAAAGGTGTTAAAATCGCCAAACTAATGGGCCGAACGTCTTATAAACTCAAAAATATAGTGGGGCTACCATTAGGGAGAAGGGGGTCCAGAAAAACGGTCTTCCTCCCCTTACAGATTAGTGTGGGTAACCTCATCCCCTCAATAACATGGAGTTTATATAATAATTATCTCTTGCTAATACTACACAATTATATAATGCTTAAGGGGGAGGCAGTCGCTTTTTATGAACCCCCTTCTCCCTCTTGTTTAGCATATTAGTGTTGAGATTTTAAGACGTTCGTTTTATTAGTTTGGCGATTTTTAGACCTTTCGCCCCATTTCTCTGCCAATATTAAGACCTTTCATGGCATTTAGGTGTCGATTTTTTCCTGGCAAATGATAGTGAGCCTGTAATTTTAGAAGGAACATTTTTCTACCGACAAATGTACAAATGTATCTTGAAAGGGGGTCTAGATTTTTTTTTTTTTTTTAAAGCTTGAAGGAGGTCTAGCGAGGAAACTACAAAAATATATAAATAAATACATACATAGGCCAAAAACCAAGCACTACCCCCTTAAGAAGGACATTTAGCAATCAAGGGGATACAATCTCTCGCCATTAACCCTTTGACTCCCATAGACCCTTACTAAGCTTAACAAAAGCGTCTAATAATAGCCAGAACAAAATTTACCCCTTGAGGATTATGACGCGTTTTGACAGTTTATTATGGCTATTAGTAGACAATTTCATTCAGCTTAGGAAGGGTCTATGGAAGTCAGAGGGTTAATGGAGATAGCTTTTACCCTTTTTATTCCCACAGATCCTTCCTAAGCTGTATAAGATCGTCCAATGACAGCCAGAACAAACTGTCAAAACGCGTTATGGTCCTCAAAGGGTTGAACAATGAATCCTAAACCCTGTTCCAAATAGGTAGGCTAGAAATCGTGAACCCTATCCTCTGTAACTCAAAAAGGGCCAGAGCAAGTGGGCTGTAAATTTCCATATCTATTGCCTAGTGGTGCCTCCCCAACCGGAAGTAAATATTAGCTCGGATACTTTAGTAATGTTTGAGTTATAGAGGTTAACCCTTTCAAGCTCCTATACGCGTTTCTGTTCTGTTTCTGGCTACTATTAGACGATTTTATTCAGATTAGTAACGGTATATGGAAGTCAAAGGGTTGATTGAGATAGTATTTACCCTTTTAATACCCACACATACTTCCTAAGCTGCATAAAATCGTCTAATGATGGCGAAAATAAGCTGCTAAAACGCGTCAGAGCTTCAAAGGGTTAATGTTCAAGAGCTTTGGCCTACTTATTTGGAACAGAGACCCGATCTGATGAAGCCATACTTTCTCTCTCTATATATACATACATACACCATCTTGCATATATGCACACACCACTTCATATATACATACATATAATATATACATATCTATATATAAGCAGTGTTCCTCAGCATGGCGCTTGTGATGCCTGTGGTGCACTGCAATATTCATGTGTGCATTATAACACACATACATGCAAAACTGGTATGCTTAATGAGTGTAAATAATAGTTTTGCTTATTGATTCGAACATTTGTTTTTCCTAGTTTTGGAATACATTTATGATATATGTTACCATTCGTTTTTTCTGAAATGAACGCCACATTAGAGAAATATATTACAAAAATGCGATCAAATAATGACGCCTCCCAATGTGTACCAGTGTTGTTGCAGTCGATGTGCTTTAATATACATACACAAATATTACAGTATGGTCCTGACTCTTATATAAGTGAACTCTGGACTACACACAAATCCTGCTGTACAGTTGACCAAAAAAAGTGATGTCACAACGCCTATATAGTTTTTGAAAATAATGAGTCCTTCCTCATTTACCTCCTTCCATTTAGTAGTTGCGAGGAAGCGTCTCGTATATTTCTCTATTATACACACCTTTTTCAATATGGGTCAGATATTGTTAACCCTTTCAGTGCGGGGGATGCACTTTAAATTTTATTCTGGCTAACATCAAGCTATATTGTTTACATTCATAAATACGTCCCAAAGTCAAGGGGTGAATAGCTACCTCATGCAACTCCTTTAGCATAATACATGGTAGTCACATTGTTAATATGTTGGGTGAGCGAATTTTTGTTAATCTATTCAGTATCGGGATGCTATTCTTCTTCATTATATACTGGTAACCATTTGACCATTGTTTACAGCTTACGAAGGACCATGAAATCTATTTAATTTATAACTTTCCCTTCCACAGACCCTTTCTAACCTGAATATAAATTTACAAAAAAATAGCCCTAATGTAATGACAGACTGAATCATGTATTACTGGCAGGGTTAATCAATGTGACGTGACTTTTTTTTTATCAACTTTACTCGCGTGGCAAACATAACACTAATAATACTGTGCTGAGGAGGACCGGGGCCGCTCCGCTGTGACGAGGACCAACAAGAATCTCCTGAAAAGCGGCATCGCGCGGGCACTTCTCCGGCAATTTTACTAGCCCGTTGCGGATTCTGGCTATTGCTTTTCACCCCGTATGGTTTACTTGGTCTTCGAATACTGGATTGTCATTCAATTCCGGTACCAGCTTGTTAGTAAAGCTACACATTGCTATGCTTGTTTTTGAATACCGTTACCTGATTTATGTATGTTGTAACCATTGTATATACAGTACAGTATATGTAACCATTGTATATACAGTACAGTATATGTAAATTTGTTTATGACAATAAATGTTTTTAATTGAATTGAATTTTGAATTGAAAATTGATGAGTGTTATCAAATTCTGGAAGCTGCAAATTCTTCTTTCGTGATGGATTTTGAGGTCGTATCTCAGAATCTTAAGCCAAATTCAAATATTGGTTAGTAAAGTCGCCTAAGAATATGTCCGTGTGATGCCGCCTTTAATGCATAAACTGCGCTCCTTCACTGGGACAAGGAGGCGTCCCCTTACACTGAACACTATCCGAGAATTAAACTTCAAATACAAACATCATCCTAACGACAGTGACTTAACAACATAACAACTTGTTAATGTATGGCATGCTACGAGGGATATCACAGGGTGTGAGTGCATGTATTGCTTATAATGTATACAGTAACAAAACGTCAGGGAACACGCACAGGAAAAAAATATAGAAAGAAAACAGTTGAAGAGCCCATGAAGTCATCATTATCATCATTAGGAATGGGAAGTCTGGAGCCCAAACTCAATCAGCTGGAGAGATTCACCCTCCCACTCACATGTCCACACATAAACAATACAGTTTACTCCAAGCACTCTTCACCAACCACACAACACAGTGTCTTGCAAAGTAAATTTACATGTTCACCATCACATTACAGCAACTATTATGAATTGCAACAATTTTGAAACAACTCACAGCAACTGGCACACATGCACCTGCTCGCAATAACATAATATCATTAACAGCAATCACAGAAGTGGAGCATTTTGCATTTTCTTAATTACAACAGAATGGAAATTTCAGTCACCCAACCCATACTACTCAAGACAATGAATTAGTCACCCTTTATACTAATTGCACTGGAATAAGACTCTAGAAGACATAACTATATACAGACCAGTACAAATAATAACAAAGCTTAGAATTATAGTGACAGATAAGCTTAACTTACATAATATACCCTCTGTGCATTCATGTCATTGAGCTACATAATGGCTAATACACATCTAGGAAATCTACAATGAGATACAGGACTTGAAAATGGTCTTTGCATACGGGGTGAAACAAGATTTGATTTTTTTTTTTTTGCGAGGAGTTTGTGTCGTAATATATATAATATCTATGTCTTTTCTTACGGATTAAACAAAGGATAGGAGATTTTATAATGGATGAACACGTTGATAAGTTAAGGGGAGGAAGATCGTTTTTCTGGACCCCCTTCTCTTTAATGTTTAGCCCCACTAGTTTTGAGATTATTAGACGTTCGGCCCATTAGTTTGGCGATTTTAACACCTTTCGCCCCATTTCGTTGTCAATTTTAAGACCTTTCGTGCCATTTAGGTGTCGATTTTAAGAGGAACCGGCCTTTGGCCGGGAAATTTTTCTACCGAAAAATGTACAAATTTATCTTGAAGGCGGGGGTCTAGGGGGTCTTTTTCTAAGCTTGATGGAGGTCTAGGGAGGAAACTAAAAAACATATATAAATAAATGAATTAATAAACCAAACAAACGGCCAGTCTCCTCTTAATCAATTATTTATACTCTTCATTACTCAGATGCACTAACAATGTTTATATACAGAGAATAATTTTTGCTTAGTTCGCATTGGGTTAATTCATATACATATATATTTGTCTTTATAAGTTGAATAAAATAGTCTTGAAAATATATATATATATATATTGTTAGTTCGCATTTGGTTTATTCTTATATTTATGTATTGATGGAGGCCTAGGGAACAAATCAAAATAATCTCTCCTTATATAATTTTCCTAAGCTGAATAAAATAGTCTGGTGTTAACTATACAATAATAATACCATTATCTAACTAAAAAGGCTAAATCGTAGCCTAAATTAGTCTCATATACTGATAAAGTAACTGTCAATTATACTTTTAAAACATTATTATATATGTCAATTTCTGATAAGCATCTCTTCTTATTGCTTATTTGATACATTAAATTATGATTACTCCATTGTTGATTTAGTCTTCAGAAGATGCTATGTTTAAACCCCTTCGATTTTTACAGGGTCGTAAGAAAGCCGAGTAAAATCGTCTACTGTTAGCCAGAATTTAGTAAATAAGTCACAGTACTGATAATTAAGGGGAGACGGACCTTTGTTTTCTATTAATTAATTTATTCCTTTATTCCTTAGTTTTCTCGCTAGACCTCTATCAAGCTTAGAAAACACCCTTCAAGGCAAATTTGTACATTTTTCGGTAGAAAAATATCTCGGCCGAAGGCAGGTTCCTCTTAACATTTCAGGCTCGCTTACGCTCGCCAGGAAATAATCGACACCTAAATGGCACGAAAGGTCTTAAAATTGACAACGAAAAGGGGCGAAAGGTGTTAAAATCGCCAAACTAATGGGCCGAACATCTTATAATCTCAAAACAAATGGGGCTTAACACGAGGGAAAAAGGGGGACCAGAAAAACGATCCAGCTCCCCTTAACCTCAACAGTCCTCCATCAGTTAATGGATAATGGTGGCGGCTGGCAATGACAAGAGAGCATGACATACCTCAACTCAAATAGGAACTGTGTTTTGTTAAGGGGGGGGTCACCTGCTGTTTTTCATCTTTCTCTCCTTTTCTCTGGCTTGTATCCATTCGGCCCCATTCAGCCAACTGGTTTAAGACGCTTATCCCCATTCAGGTGTCGATTTCTACCTGTCGAGCGATAGCGAGCCAGCATTGTATGGAGAAATCCGGCTTCGCCGGAGAAATTTTTCTATCGAAAAATGTACAAATTTAGTTTGCTGTCAAAACAAAAATATGTATATGCAGGCTCGCTACCGCTCGCTAGAAAAATATTGACACCTGGATGGGGGTAAACTTCTTAAACCAGTAGGCTGAATGGGGCCGATTAGATACAAGCCAAAGAGAGAGGGAGAGAAAGAGAAAAAAAGCGAGGTGGGCTCCCTTAAATAACTTGCTATGAGGAATGAAAACCAACACGAATGCACAGAGGGAATCGTCAACACTGTCAACATCGCACGTTCAAATGCTAATCAAATGACTCACATAAATGAGTAATGGTCGGTTTATCTGTTCGAAATGGTTGTGACACGTATCATATGTATCATGTTTGCTACACTTGAACACACAACCTTTACAGTGCATAGTCTGTTCATTATGGAGAATCTTGAAATCCCGACTCCCAACCTCTCGTATCTTGTAAATATTTCTAATAGGTGTGGACATTTACAGTCTGTTTGTTCCGGGTCTCTGTGAGTTAAGGCGGTATCACACGAGCGCTTTTTCACTCAACATTTATCCTCAACATTGATCTGGCAGCTTATGAGGCCAACATATAGAATATTTCGGTCACCTAAATTCATCTAGCAACAGTCTAGTTTCCAGTACCAATGCAAAATATTCCAAAAATGTTGCCAGAGAAATGTTGATCATCGAATGTTGACCATAAATGCTCTCGTGTGATAACGGCTTTAGTAGAGGCTAGGTGTCCCAATTTATAGCCTCGCCAGGATGAACAGACTATAGTCTATGGTACAGGGTGAAAATCGACTTATACCACCAGTGAAGGCTAAAGATAATAATTACAATTTATTAAACATTTATAATATTCTATGTCAGAGAGTATCCGTTTCAATTGGCAGCCTATTATTCACCCCTATTCTGGCTATTATTGGGCAACTTTATTCAATTTCGGAAGGCCCTCTAGCAATCAAAGGGGGCAAAAAATATGTCAACCACCCCTCTGAATCCCACAGTTCCTTCCTAAACTGAATAATATCGTCTAATGATGGCCAGAACAAACTGTCAAAACTCGTCAGGGGGTTAAGGGGGGTCACATGTTTTTTTCTCTTTCTCTCTTTCTCTGGCTTGTATCCATTCGGCCCCATTCAGCCAACTGTTTTAAGACGTTTATCCCCATCCAGGTGTCTATTTCTTCCTGGCGAGCGATAGCGAGCCATCATTGTATTGAAAAATCCGGCTTCGCCGGAGAAATTTTTCTATCGAAAAATGTACAAATTTAGCTTGCTGTAAAAAAAAAAATATATATATATATATATATGCTGGCTTGCTACCGCTCGTCAGGAAATTATTGACACCTGGATGGGGGTAAAGGTCTTAAAAGAGTAGGCTGAATGGGGCCGAATGGATACAAGCCAAAGAGAGAGGGAGAGAGAGAGAAAACAAGTGAGGTGGGGCCCCCCTTAAATGTATATTGGACATTGGCTCCATCGAAGGTATTGATTAGTGACATTTCCGGTTCTGGCCCATGGATTAATCACACGAACCCTTTTTCGAGCAATTTTTACCGGCAATTGTAGTCTGGCAGCTCCAAAATTCAAGTTATATCAGAAATCAGCCACCTAGCATAATCTACCTTCAATCTAGTTTCCGATTCCAATGTGAAAAAGCCTCAAAACATTACGAGAAAAAACTTGCTCATCGAAAATTGACGGAAAATCCGCTCGTGTGACACCGGCTTAGTCATAAAGCCGGTGTCACACCAACGCTTTTTCCGGCAATTTTCGACGAGCAAGTTTTTTCTCGTGATATTTTGAAGCATTTTTACACTGGAATCGGGAACTAGACTGACGGTAGATCATGTTAAGGGGAGACTGGCCGTTTGTTTGGTCTATTAATTAATTTATTCATATATTTTTTAGTTTCCTCTCTAGACCTCCATCAAGCTTAGAAAAACACCCCCTAGACCCCTCTTCAAGACAAATTTGTACATTTTTCGGTAGAAAAATTTCCCGGCCAAAGGCCGGTTCCTCTTAAAATTGCAGGCTCGCTATCGCTTGCCAGGAAATAATCGACACCTAAATGCCACGAAAGGTCTTAAAATTGACAACGAAATAGGGCGAAAGGTGTTAAAATCGCCAAACTAATGGGCCAAACGTCCTATAATCTCAAAACGAGTGGGGCTAAACATTAGGGAGAAGGGGGTCCAGAAAAACGGTCTGCCTCCCCTTAAGTGGATGATTTCTGAAGTAAATGAAATTTTAAGCCTACCAGAGTACAATTGCTCCTAAAAATTGACGGGAAAAAGGCTCGTGTGACTCCGGCTTAACCCTTTCAAGCTCCAATACGCTTTTCTGTTCTGTTTCTGGCTATTATTAGACGATTTTATTCAGATTAGTAATGGTATACGGAAGTCAAAGGGTTGATTGAGATAGTATTTACCCTTTTAATACCCACAAATCCTTCCTAAGCTGCATAAAATCGTCTAATGATAGCCAAAATAAACTGCTAAAACGCGTCAGAGCTTCAAGGGCTTAACATTCGAATATGTCACAAAAAAATAAAATTAGTCTGCTCAAAATTAGTCCCTCGATACACCTTGAAATGCATGAGTAAATGTTTTATTTTCGCGGGAACATGATACCGTAATTTCAGTGGTCCCGAATTTACCTGACCGGTCGATTTGATAAGTTAACTACCCTCTTAATATCGTAACTTAAGGGGGGTCACCGTTTTTTTTTTATCTTTCTCTCATTTTCTTTCTTTCACTGGCTTGTATCCATTCGGCCCCATTCAGCCTACTGTTTTAAGACGTTTATCCCCATCCAGATGTCGATTTCTTCCTGGCGAGCGATAGCGAGCCAGCATTGTATGGAGAAATCCGGCTTTGCCGGAGATATTTTTCTATCGAAAAATTTACAAATTTAGCTTGCTGTCAAAAACATTTATAAAAATATGCGACACCTGGATGGGAATAAACGTCTTAAAACAGTAGGCTGAATGGGGCCAAATGAATTCAACCCAGAGAGAGAGGGAGAAAGAGAGGACAAATCGAAGTGGGCTCCCTTAAAGGTCAGATACAGCCATGATATCAGACCGACTTCTACTTTACATCTACAGAGTACGTTTGAAGTGACTAATTTTGAATCGTCATAGGCGTTATAAATTCGTCTCGCCTTCAGAAAACTGGACTAATTATCGACCATTGATGAAACCCATGACTAATTTCAGTGTTGTTAAGACCCTCAGATTCGATAGTAAAATGAATAATTAATCCAACCATTATTAATCTCAAAATCCTTACAAGCCAAATTTAGTCAGCAAGACGAATTATTGGCCTTTGACTAATCATTGTTTTCTGTTCTAACAATCATTCAAATCACTTTTGCAAAAATACAAGACCATCACACTATGTTTATAATACAAGACCATCACACTATGTTTATAATTTTGTTGATTTTTCACCTCAAAATGTGGTAGGGTTCTGGTCAAAGTTTCAGGTGCAGATACTCCTTAAGGGGGGTTACCTGCTTTTTTATCTTTATCTCATTTTCTCTGGCTTGTATCCATTTGGCCCAATTCAGCCAACTGTCTGAAGACGTTTATCCCCATTCAGGTGTCGATCTCTTCCTGGCGAGCGATAACGAGCCAGCATTGTATGGAGAAATCCGGCTTCGCCGGAGAAATTTTTCTATCGAAAAATGTACAAATTTAGCTTTCTGTAAAAACAAATATATATATATGCTGGCTCGCTACTGCTCGCCAGGAAAATATTGACACCTGAATGGGGGTAAACGTCTTAAAACAGTAGGCTAAATGGGGCCGAATAGATACAAGCCAGAGAAAGAGAGATAATAAGAGTAACAAAGCAGGTGACCCCCCCTAAATATTTGTGAACCTCTTATGCTTGTCAATAAGCATGCATAACAAGATAGACTGATTAATAGGTGCAATTTAATAGTTATTATGAATGATCTGGTATTATAATGGCTTTCATAATTCAGTCAGTAAATTAACATTTGAACAATCAAATTATGGGAGGTTCAAGATTATTTTGGGTTAATATACATTGTAACAATGATGGTGAATTGCAACTATTTATGAGTTCATACTAGTAATGAGATCAGTAGAACTATATCTCTGTATCAAAATAATATCATTGATAACTGCTTCCAAGAAAGATCAAATAAATAACAATGAACCTATGCATGTTATTGACTATTGTGATACTGTTTGAACTGTAAACATAACTATATGTGCTCACACAATAGTCCATTCATTTTCTAGGTAAGTCAGAAATAGTGACCCCTAACCTCTGTAATTAGAAAAAGGCTAGACCAAATTGGGCTGTATATTTCCACACCTATTCTCTGGCTGACCCTTTCTAAATGATAAAAATATTTTCTCGATTACTCTAGTCGTATTTTAGTTATAGAAGTTAATAGTCAAGAGTTTTGGCATACCTATAATGAATGGACCTGTAATTAATGTACAGTCGTGGTCAATTATATAAGAACAGTAATTATAGGAATAATTATGATACGAAATCGAACTATTAAACATAAATAAATATATAAGTAAATAACTGATTGAGCCAGAAGGAGTTAATTTAGTGAGAAACATTAGTTAATGATTACTATCTCGTTAATAACATGATAAAAGGTTCCAGTATTATTGTCCAAGACTGTACACTGATAATGTATTTTTTGTATGTATCAGTTATCTTTCAATTAATCATAATAAAGAGTACTATACCCTGTTCCAAGTAAGTAGGCAAAAACTCTGGACCACTAACCTCTAAAACTCTCAAACGACTAGAGTAATCCAGCTAATATTTCTACCATTTGGGAAGGGTCAGGCAGGGTATAGGTGTGGAAATCTACAGGCCATTTGCTCTAGCCCTTTTTGAGTTACATAGGTTAGGGTTAAACATTTCTGGACCACCTATTTGGAACAAGGGATAGTATTAATTTTCAAGACTGTACATTTATGATAACATTTTAGTATCCATCAGTTATCTTGCTATAATTGTTCTAAGATGTGCAGCGGGTACTTTATATCGAACAGTGAAGAAACGGACGATGAAAGGGGGTGACCTGTTTTTGTTCTGTCCTTTTCTATCTTTCTCTGGCTTGTATCATTTGGCCCCATTCAGCCTACTGTTTTAAAACGTTTATCCCTATCCAGGTGTCAATTCTTTACTGGTGAGCGGTAGCGAGCCAGCATATTTTTTTAGTTTTGTTTGACAGCAGGCTAAATTTGTACAGTTTTCGATAGAAAAATGTCTCCGGCGAAGCCGGATTTCTTCATATAATGCTGGCTCACTATCGCTCGCCAGGAAGAAATCGACACCTAGATGGGGATAAACGTCTTAAAATAGTTGGCTGAATGGGGCCGAATGGATACAAGCCAGAGAAAGAGAGAAAAGGACAGAAATATAAAAAAACAGGTCACCCCCCCTTAATGTTTTGAAATCCTTGAGTAAATTATATCCCTTCGTAAGTCACCTTTCAGTGTCTCATGCTTGTACCTAAACAGGGAAGGGTTTGATTTTGTTGGACCATTTTCTCCCCCATGTTTAGCCCTATTATTTTAGACATTTTAAGACGTTTGCCCACTAGTTTGGCAATTTTAAGACCTTTTGCCCCAATTCTTTGTCAATATTAAGACCTTATGAATATTCGTGGACCTTTAAAGTTTTAATAGGAAAATTTAGGCATATGTAATGATGCAGAAGCAGCATATGCTGCAGCAAGCATGAACAACACTCGACAGCACAGTAGGATCCCAAGATTATCCATATGCATCGATATGTAGACTAATGTTGGCCTGCATTCACTTTCATTATATATATATTTCTAAGTGTATAGTAATTTATAGGCATAGATCAATATCAAGAGTTCTACTTGCCTAATAACAAACAAAAGAGGTCTGCAAACTTTATGTGTGACTGTACATGCCAATCTATAAAGTTTTGTCAGCAAAATGGGGTTTGCCAATATGACTTCGTTAAAATTCAATTAGGTTGCTCAAAATAAAGAGCTGTAAAACCACTGGAGTATAACTTAATTGGTCGTAATGTAGAACTTCATGGTTTTAATGTAAGTAAAGGTCTGGTCAGTCAAAGAAATTAAAGCATCAACACTTATGCGAGTCACAGTATCAATTAAATAGATTGCTTTAGGATAAATTTAGTCAGATACATTTTCTTGTCCACTACGACGTATCTTTGCTCATCTGGTAGGCTGCATTTTATGTATGGTAGTCAAAATAAGGTAAAACTAAGACGCAAAACTTTTACACAAATCAATAATATATACTGTATTTAACCCCTTGAGGATTATGACGCGTTCGGTAGTTTTTTCTGGCTATTACTAGACGATTTTATTCAGATTAGGAAGGGTATAGGGAAGTCAGAGAGTTAATTGACCTAGTATTTACCCTTTTGATGCACACAGACCTTTCCTAAGCTGCATAAAATCGTCTAATGATAGCCAGACTAAACTGACAAAATGCGTCATAATGCTCAAAGGGTTAAGTGTATGTATAATTTCTGGGTTTTATATCAGAAACACCAGACACCCTATTATCCTCTGCTATATTTGCTCTTGTAACAGTTTTCGTATTGCAGAAAATATAACACTTTGTGATAAGTCCTCTATTGTGTTATGAATCATGGTTGTGAAGTAGTTGTTTGTTTACTTTCTTGTGTCATTTGTTTGTCTAAAGGGTCCTTCACACAGTCAGGAGTGCGAGCTAGTGGGAGTCTAACAGGAGTCACTAGGAGTCATCGATTTTCACCACGAGCGAGTGGGAGTCTAACAGTAGTCGCTAAGAGTCGCTAGAGTCACTAGGAGTCGTCGATCTTCACCGCGAATAGGCCCGCGAGTCCGAATTGTCCCTTACTCCTAGTGACTCTAGCTCGCACTCCTGACTGTGTGAAGGGCCCTTTAACAGTCACTCGAAACATTCACTCTAGTGTCGATATTCAGGTTCACTCTCTACTCTAATGGGACTCTTTACACTCTTCCTTCACTCTTGGAACTTTTATTTGACTCCTTGCACTCTTAATTTATACCTATTTCACATTCATAACTCGTACTAAACTCTCAGTTCACTATTGCAATTCTTACTTATTTTTTACACTCTTATGTTACTCTTAGTTCACTCCTCACATTCTTAATTTGCCATCAACACTCTCATTCACTCTTAAAGCTCTTAGTTTAGTCCTCACATTATTGATAACTATTTCTATTCTTACTCTTCACTTACAAAACACTTACCTACTTCTATTTCTACTTCGCTATAAACCCTCTTATTTTACTCTTCATAACCTTATTTCACTCTTTCTACTCTTACTTTAGTCAGAATTGTTTGTGTTCACTCTCAGTACTCTTACATAATTGCTAAAACTCTTACCAAACTCTTCACACGCTTACATTGCTCTTGCTTCATTCTCAATACTATTGCTTGACTCATTCATATTTACTTCGCTTTTATCACTCTGTATTCTCTCACTTTACTCTCATTTCACCCTTAATTCACTCTAATATTTATCTTACTGAATTTAATCCTTCCTAACATTCTTACGTAACTTACCTCACTCTTGCTTCACTCTCTATATTCTTACCTCACTCTTGCTTCACTCTCTATGCTCTTACCTCACTCCTGCCACTCTTACTTATTACACTTTGCCTTCACTCTACACATTCTTAAACATCTCTTGCTTCACTATCGAAGCTTGCCTTTTAGTATTTACCGTCTAACTTCCAATCTTTACAATATTATTTCTTGCTTTATAATTTTACCGTCTATTTTAGATATTACCGTCTCACTTCCAATCACACACTCTTTCCATCTCTCTCTCTCACACCCACACACACACACACACTCCCCCCCCCCCCCCCCACCCCCACACACACTAACCTTATGTACATTACACATAACTCATCATGAAGTCCAGTGCTATAGAAGGCTATGTACTGGAGTGTAAGTCACATGCACAAACATCATTAAGGGGGCACCGGATTTGTTTTTATCTTTCTCTCCTTTTCTCTCTTTCCCTGGATTGTATCCATTTCCCCCCATTCAGCCAACTGAAGATGTTTATCCCCATCCAGGTGTTGATTATCGCTCGCCAGCATTGTATGGAGAAATCAGGCTTCGCCGGAGACATTTTTCTATCGAAAAATGTACAAATTTAGCTTGCTGTCAAAACAAAAATATATATATGGTGGCGCGCTACCACTTGCCAGGAAAATATTGACACCTGGAGGGGGTTAAACGTCTAAAAACAGTAGGCTGAATGGGGCCGAATGGATACAAACCAAAGAGAGAGGGAGAGAAAGAGAAAACAAAGCGAGGTGGGCTCCCTTAACCAATTATTTACCTCTTAGTTAATTATTATCCTACTCTCAAAATATTATTATGTCACTTAGAGTTTAAAGGCTGATAAAGATATATATTTATATATATATTTATTTACTCTGAAAATTCATTTATCTGTACATTTGTCATACTGCATCTCCTTACGTTGCTATGCCAGATTCATCGCAAAACCATAGTGAAAGATTGGCAATGTGGGTAAGCTTTCGATGAATTTTGATATATTAAGGGGGCCCATCTCGCTTTTTTTTATTTTTCTTTCTCTCGTTTTGGCTTGTATCCATTCGGCCCCATTCAGCCTACTGTTTTAAGACGTTTACTCCATCCAGGTGTCAATATTTTCCATATATTTCCAGCATATATGTATATATTTTTTTGACAGCTAGCTAAATTTGCAAATTTTTCTATAGAATAATGTCTCCGGCGAAGCCGAATTTCTCTATACAATGCTGGTTCGCTATCGCTCGCCAGGAAAAAATCGACACCTGGATGGGGATAAACGTCTTAAAACAGTTGGCTGAATGGGGCCAAATGGATACAAGCCAGAGAAAGAGAGAAAAGGAGAGAAATATAAAAAAAGCAGGTGACCCCCCTTAAAGGTAACAGAGTCAGTGAAGCAATGAGGGGTTTCTGAACTAATCCCAACGAGAACAATGGACAAGATCAATTCTTTCACAAGCTCAGCAAAGCGTCGTGGAATTAACGAGGGGGGATGGTTCACTTTTTGGGTGATTTTGGCATGTATTCATTATTTTTCTAGTTTCCTCCCTAGACCTCCATCAAATTTAAAAAAACATCCATTAGATCCCCCTTCTAGATTAATTTTTACATTTTTCGGTAGGAAAATGGGCCGGCCGAAGGCCAGTTCTTCCAACATTACAGGCTCACTAACGTTCGCCAGGGAAAAAATCGACACCTAAATAGCACGAAAGATCTAAATATTGACGAAGAAATTGGGTGAAAGGTCTTAAAATCAACTAACTAATGGGGCAAGCATCTTAACATCTGAAAACTAATGGGGCTAAACACGAGGGAGAAAGTGGTCCAGAAAACCGGCCCATGTCCCCTTAAGTAGATATTACTTCAATAGCAAATAAAGGTGTTTAGATCCCAAAAATAAATAACCCACTGGATTAATGGATTTATGTGGATTTATACATAGAGATTAATACAAATGATCGAGATTACGAGGAATAAACTGTTCCCTAGTAGAAAATTGGCTGCGTATATGTTTCTTCGGAGAATTAATTATAATTTTAGATTATAGGTAGCGCCAACGAACTTGATAATAATCTGGACCTCTTAACTTCTTATAACGCAAAATGCATGAAAGCAATCAGGCTGACATTTCTATCATTTGGGAGGAGTCCACCAGGAAATATGTGTGGACATTTTCAGCCAGTTTGCTCAAGGTACTTTTGAGTTACGAAGAAGTCAGGGATCGAAATAATTGTCAAGTTCGATGGCGCTACCTTTACCTTCATTCGTTGCTGGGATGGGAAACTGTGAGTGGAACAGGAGTACAGAAAAAACAATGTAAGATTTTTTTGAGTGTCTAGATTTCGCTTTGAAGGTGCTCTAGATATTAAAATTTATTATATTAACTCTGGAAAAGAATTATAATACGATAAAATTTAACTGTGTTTGAATATTGGATGATTAATATTTGAACGTGGCTTTAAGGGAGCCCACCTCGCTTTTTTTTTCTTTCTCTCCGTCTCTCTTTGGCTTGTATCCATTCGGCCCCATTCAGCCTACTGTTTTAAGACGTTTACCGCCATCCAGGTGTCAATATTTTCCTGGCGAGCGGTAGTGAACCAGCATATATATATATATATATATTTGTTTTGACAGCAAGCTAAATCTTTATTTTTCGATAGAAAAATGTCTCGAAGCCGGACTTCTCCATACAATGCTGGCTCGCTATCGCTCGCCAGGAAGAAATCGACACCTGGATGGGGATAAACGTCTTAAAACAGTTGGCTGAATGGAGCCGAATGGATACAAGCCAGTGAAAGAGAGAAAAGGAGAGACAAATAAAAAAAAGCCAGTGACCCCCCTTAATAATATCTGGGCTTACTCGAGGAAAACTATTATATGGCTAACAAATGTAGCAAGACTATAATCAAATGTCTAAAGGCATACGAAAGTGGTCTGCAAATATAATGCATAGACTATTATAAAAAACAGCGTGATTTAAAGGAAGCTGCTTGAAATAATGCTTGAAATGCAAGGGCTTAGCTGTGGAGGGGTGTTACTTAGGTAAATTTGCAGTGCTTAAGGGGAGACTGGCCGTTTGTTTGGTCTATTAATTCATTTATTCATATATTTTTTTTAGTTTCCTCCCTAGACCTCCATCAAGCTTAGAAAAACACCCCCTAGACCCCCCTTCAAGATAAACCTGTAAATTTTTCGGTAGAAAAATTTCCCGGCCGAAGGCCGGTTCCTCTTAAAATTGCAGGCAAGAGGGTTCCTCTTAAAATTGCAGGCTCGCTATCGCTTGCCAGGAAATAATCGACACCTAAATGGCACGAAAGGTCTTAAAATTGACAACGAAATGGGGCGAAAGGTATTAACATCGCCAAACTAATGGGCCGAACGTCTTATAATCTCAAAACTAGTGGGGTTAAACATTAGGGAGAAGGGGGTCCAGAAAAACGGTCTGCCTCCCCTTAAATTTGTCGTACATGACAGTCATCACTCACACGTGCACACACCTACATACACACACATAACCCACACACCTACATACGCACATAACCCACACACCTACATACACACATAACCCACACACCTACATACGCACATAACCCACACACCTACATACGCACATAACCCACAGATATTTATAACTTATATACACACAGACACACCTTGACAGTCATCCATAAACGTGCATATGAAGTCCACACTAGTACACACATATAAATGCATATAATTATACATATATGCATTTATAGGTACGCACACACGTAATAATCTATACATATTTAATGAGTCTATTATATAATAACAAATTAAGAATTAAAATAGTCTCTTCAGTCACCAATATACATACATTTTGTATATCACTAAACAAGTATATTAGCAGTATTCTAGTCACCTTCTCACACAACTGGGAAATAGTTATATTACACCAGGGTTATATAACAAGGATTTAGATCGATTATCCTTATAATTACAATAGTAGTTCCAGTAGTAAAATAGAGTGCAAAAGTACACAATAAACCCGATTATTACACAGACTCCCTAAGAACTTTACACTGACGCCCCGACCCTGCTGCGTCTTTCAGGGGCAGGGCCAGGGTTGCGCACCCCGCCGCCAGGGGCCAAGTCTACCCTAAAAGTGGTAATAGTAATTAATTGCTAAAAATCCTCGAAGCATTGTAAGGTCCCAGAGTAACCAGGGAAGAAAATTATAAATCATACGAAAAAGTTGCCTATTGTCTGTACCAAGGGTGGAGGCAGTTCTGGTGCTGCACTGGCAACACTGTTTGGGGCTGACATTGTAGCCAATTTCAACACTATATAACCACTGTCTCGTGCTACAACACTGAAACCATTGTCTAGTGCTGGCAACATTGTGGACACTGTTTATATGTTGACATAACTGTGGCCAGTGTTAATTGTCAACAGGTGGGGTGAGAGTAAATAAAGGCAGCTTCACACGGGCACTTTCTTCGGCGCTTTTTGTCGCCTGCTACTAATTCTGGCTTTTACTTTTTACTTTGGCTGATATGCCTTAATTTACCTGATTTATGCACGATCATCTTCAACTCCAGGTACCAACTTAGCACTTTATAGAAATAATTGACCTGTAAAACTAATTTCGGTGTTTATATACCAGAACCACAAGCCAAAAACAGATATCGGCTAATAAAAATGCCGGATAAATGCCCGTGTGATGCCGCTCTGAAGGTGGGAGGCGGCCGGTGCCAGTGCCATACCCCTGGCTATACTTTTACACACTAAAGGGAGGATATCCTGAGGACGCCCTGTGGGGGCGACGCGGCCTCACTATCACCGCCTGGGGAGGGCGTGGCCAGGTTCACGATGGCGGTGGTCACAGTCGTGGTGGAGTTGGGTTTACTCACCGCCACCACGCTGGGGGTGGCGGTGGTAGTGGTGGTGGTGCTGGAGGGGGGAAAAATGGGGGCAGGGTGGAGTATACCTCCCCCTGGACCCCCCCATCCGCCCCTGTCAGGCGCCGTGGTGTTGAGCAGCGCCGTGTCTCGCACGTGGATCTCGTTCAATTCCTCGTCATATCGGCGTTCTGTTCCGGAGCCGCTGGTTTTACGCTGCAAAACAGAAGCGAATAAAGATGGTGCAGTGACTACCTTGGCATACCTGACTGCAAGTTCAAGCGTATCATGAATTGACTCGTATATCAGTATTATATCACCAACTTCCATGCTACTTTACCTCTTCATACTTAACCTAAGAGCACACAGGAGATACTATGAGAGGAAGTTCATGCACAAGCGGGAGCACCTAAGTGTCTCACCCTCTTCCTTTTTGCAGTTGAAGTAATTGTAAGAAGAACTATTACCATGCTTCCAAAGATCAATATGTGAATCTCTTTGGGGCTATTAGCATCTCAGTGACGAGAGTTACAGAGGAAGTGAAGTAAAAATCCTTCTCTATATATACAGCTGAGCGCAGGAATCTACAGATCTACAGCGAGTGAGTCTCTACCTTCTCATTCAACATGGCCAAGGATAGACAGCTGAAATTTAATTAATTTTCCTACGCGTGCCTGAAGTATATCGCTCCTGAAGCTATAGTGTTAGTTAGGAAGAGAAACTAGACAGAGAGAAATAATATATATATCTAACGAAGCCTACCCAGAAAAAGAAGTAAAACAGCAAGCCAACTCAAATAGCTTCCAGAGAACTATACCAAGAGTAACAAGAAGACGGGAAAACAGGAGATGAAAGAAAGAAAGGAAACGGATGGATAAAGCCGGGATGGGATCGAAGCAAAGAAACGAGTAATATCTTGAAAAAGGAAAACAAGACGGGCAAAGATCAAAGAGAAATGAAAACCTTCCAAGGGAATTTTTGCAGCTGAAGCTAAAGCAGAAACACTCAGAATTTCAAAAGTTCCTTTTCTCAAATATGCAATCTTATGTTAAACAAATGTAGATGAAATGTAATAAATCGAGCCTCAGCAGTCATATCGGTTTCTATAAAAGTGTAAGGCTACAAAATTGCAAAATATATCGAATGAATATGACTGCACTGGCCAAAGGTGATAAACAGTAGGCAAGAGACAATATTTCTAGTGTAGAATTTCCATTTACTGTATAGTCATTCATGGTCTGCAATTGATTTCGTCACTGAGAATCAAACATATTGATATTTTTTTCATAAACAATGTGCTAGTGTACATCTACAGGATACATATACTCAATTTCAGGTTTAAGTACATATATTAGTAGTATATTAGCAGTGAATCCAATATTTCAATAATCTTAGTTGACTGAACAATAGTTTAATATATTTGTATTTTATTTTAAATAGGTCAACAATATTAGGTGCTCCTCGATTGTTTTTATAAGCAGGTATTCTTGTTTTAGAATAGGGTTAAGGGAATGAAATTTCTACACCAGATACGAGTAATTCTACTGTTTTAAAAGAATTGTACTACAATTTATTAATGCATGCACGAGATAATTATTACTGAAAACTTAAACATATGCATTAAGAACAAAATATATGCAGAACATACATAAATGATACAAGGCTAAATTTTGAGTACACCATTCGAAAGAATAAATAAGAATTATTGATGAACTAATATACTTTTGTGCCATGGAAAACTGCTGCATGGAAATAGTAAAAAAATGCTCAATAGTAATTATTCAGATGGAGAAATAGCGCTAAATAAACACAGCCAATATCACAAAATAAAAAAAAATCGTACACATTCATTTAGATTGCAGAGTCAAGAATAAGTGATTAAGCAAAATCGAAGCAGCTAATTTAATTAATGAATTAGTAAATACAAAATTAAGTTAATTGGATCAAAAAATAAAAATGTATAGTTTGAAAATGGTAAAGTAATGGAATTTTGTATTACACAGATATCTTCCATTCTTACATAAGCATGCTTTCATATACAAGATATATTTATTCACAAGCTACTTCAGTCTACAGATTCAAGCAACTAGATGATTACAAGTCTGTCATATCAAGCAAAAAGAACAGCCATTGTAACATCCAACTTCTATCTTGGAAAAACAAAACAAATATCCATCTGGGAGCGATGAATAATTGGAAGAGGTTCTAGAAAAATAAGCCATGGTCTCTACTCTCTAGGTACAGTATACACAAGCTCTGGTACAGGATCCATAAAGCCACGGTTGATAGCCGTCACAGCAATGGAACTAGGAAGGATGGAGGTATAGAAAGTGGAACGGGAAAATATATCTACTCTAAGGAAAAGCAAAGGAGATTCAAAGCAACTACTCGAAACCCCTTTGTTAGGCTATAAAGAGGATTCAAAGCAACTACTGGAACCCTTAGGCAGCCTGCAAAGAAAACTCAAAGCATCTGTTGGAACCCTTTGGTAGCCTGCAAAAGGGGACTCCTAGCTACTTCTGAAATTCGGGAGAAAACAGTCACTCGGGTCACTTGTCGCTCTGGCCCTAGACTCTTCGATCTAGGGTAGGCGTTTTCAAGTTAGGAAGGTTAGATTGCTAAGGAGGGTTAAGATCATGAAAGGAATGACAATAGGGGCTGAGGTGATTAGTAATTTGGGGCTGGTGTGATGGCGGAGGGGGGCCGCAGTGACTGTAGCCGGAGTGATTGCAGACCCGGGAGTCCTTTAATAGCCTCCAAAGGGAATTCAAGCCACTTACTGAATCCCTTTGATGGAGCCCTAGAGCTGGAAAGCAAGCAGCTCAGGGAAAATCTAAATGGTATCTAGTCAACATGCACATCGAACTACCCACGAGTTGAAAAGATTTACCATGTGAGAGAGAGACTTCTAACACGCCGTCTCGTGAGGGGCTTAAGGGGACTGTACCAACTTAGGGTCTACAGCCTACAATGAAGAACGAGAGAGAGAGAGAATACAGTGAGAGTTGAGTAAAAAATAACGTTGAGGACCCAAAGCAAATGTAAGAGAGTCTCAGCCATCTTCAGGTGTCAGATACTTGAGGGACGTAGGCCGTGAAACACTACCAGATGCCAAGAAAGGGATCATCTTTATGGTATTGTTTATCCTGGAATAAACTAGGGATCATCTTTATGGTATTGTTTATCCTGGAATAAACTGTCTATAATTCTAACGTAAGCATACATTTTCATTTTGTTCAGCTTTCAACATAATTTGCTTGTATATCAATACCAATATCATTACATTTATAAGGGAATGTTAAACTTAACATCAGCTTAGGCTTCACGGTCCTCCACCTCGACGCCAAATGACATGAAGAAATAGCTGACTATGTATCGACTACAACTATGTGTGTATAGGACCGAGTGACCATCGGAAGAATTTAATTATGCTATGGAAACTTTCCATAAATGGGTCTGGTAATGTATTGAACATCACCACAAATTACGAAGTGCATGAATTTGAATAAATTAACAAAGTATTAACTTTCACCTGATCGTCGGAATATGTAAGTGGAGTTCAAATATATTAATTAATCTGTCTTTGAATGCAACTGTCAACATACCAAGAATAGCCAAAAATTACTTAATCTATGATTTTTTTTTTTATATCTTAAATATATAAATAGAGTGCTATACATGTCCCTGTCCACTCATGGGGCAAGAAACCATCATCATAGCCGACCATTGAATCATTTGAGCTAAATAATGTGAAAATAGTAGTAAAATATTGTTACTGAGTACGTCATCTGCTGTTTTGTCCATTACATTAGGAATGACAATTACAATGACTAATTGAGCAATCTACCGTGTATCCATAATACTAATGAGGCAAATGGAAAACAATAATTAATTTAAACTATCTTATATTGTTGAGCATTTAATTGGTTTAGCCACAATGGCCAATCTTGACTCTCTGACGCGAATGACGAAACTTCCTCCGGCGGTCACTTGGTCCCGAACTTCAATCTTGGCAAGTTGTTTGAGTAGCTGGGGAGTTTGTGGGGCTGGGGGAGTGAGGGGGGGGGGGGGGGGCTGCTGGGGGGACACGCATAAACCAGGCAAATGATCCAAAAAACTGTGTCATGGAGCACAAGTAAAGTGGAGCAGTGGAGGTCAAGCTTTCATATTTGGATTCTGATACTGACCGGGTTCCTTGGGTAAAAATCCACATCCTCTTTAAATCCATTATGTTTACAATATTGGGGAAGGACAACCATAGAGCACTTTTTAGGAACCTTTATAATACCCATCCAATACTGCATAGCTGAACTGTGGTATATGAAATATAGGCTGCATTATGATTATGAAATATTATACACAAATATTTTATTCCCTTTTACTCAACTTTTAATATGATATACTGGGAAAATATTCTTACTATAACAAGTTTTAGGGAGTAATTTGGTGCAATTCTCATCACAGTTTATCTACACAAGCTGTTTTATCTTATCCTCCAAAGCTCCACTCTCTGAACAGCTCTCCTGCTTCGAAACCGAGTCTTAGGTGCCGTGCCTTAGGGGGTGATTGAGAAACAGTGACAGGGGGAGGGAAAGTCTAAAGTCCTAAGAAACTCCGTAACTCGACTATTCTGGTAAGTGACTGAGAGCCGTTTTAAAGGGTCTAGCTTCAGTGGTGAACATCTCTATGGAAGGGGTTCTGATCCTATCTACGTGATGTATTGGTGTGAGTTGCCTGACACAACACGTATTAAGTCTCTCAATACTGAAAGTGGAGAAACAGTGAAATGATGAACATTTGGTTGCATCCACAAGTAGATAAAACCAAGTTGTATATATCCAAATGCTTAATGCTTCCTTTTCTTTCTTCATAATTCTAATTGGAGAAAATAATTTGGTAGGATTAAACTGCATCACTACATATTGAGTCTGGCAACACACTCACCGTTCTAGAATAGCTATTAGATTAGTTTGGACATTTTGTGTGAGCGCAATTGTCCCCAGTGGTCTATCGATATCTGTCATTATATGCTATGGTATATACGGGTGAAACAAAAGAGTGCTAGAATACTCGATAGATCCAGTGGCTTCTCGTGATATGTAATTATGCCATGTTATACTAGGGTATCATAATTATGTATAAGCCCAAAGAGAGTCCTAGGATACAGTATTCTATGTTGCGTTAACCCATATACAGTACCGGTGACGTATATTTAATTTAATTTCAGCTACATATAGACGATTTTATGAAGCTCGGGAAGGATCTATGGTAGCTGAAAGGATTAACTGAGATAGTCTGTAGCCTTGTAACTGGTAGACGTCCTTCCTAAACTGAATAAAATCGTCTAATAGCTGCCAGAATATAATGAAAAGGACGTCACCGGTACTGAAAGGGTTACAGTGTGTATGAACCCAAAGGGAAGCCTAGGATACAGTATGCCCCTAATTAGTTTATTACCAGTTACTCTAGTCACAGGATTGTTTACTCTTTATAATTGTGTGTCGTGTGCATTGCCAAGTTACACTCAAGAATACTAATCAAAAGAGTTAGTGCTGTTGTCTGAAGAAAGTTGGCAGAGATTTACGGATTGAGACAACTTACTTCAATTGATGATGAATATATACTTAACTTACTGTACATGTCAAATTAATTTCAACATAGTGTAACTGTAATTTGTATATTATTAGCTCAGATATATATTTTTAACATAGTTTAAACATTATTTATATATTATTAATTCAGATATGTATTAAAAGCAAGATCATTCAGAAACCTTATAGGCCTAGCTCTGCCAACAAAACTTATTTCGACGAGAACTCTCGTGATACCGTTTAGTATACGATAAATTACTAATAATGTCTTACAGCATAGTTAGTATTAGTTGGTGCTTCAGTTGCCCAGATCCAAACCACTTTTATTAAATTGCATCAAACATTTAAAGTAATATTATAGTTCTAAATTCAGGATCATTTTTTTTTTTTTTTTTTTTTTTTATCAATTTGCTTTGCCCACAGGTAAAAAAGCTCTTAATATTATTTTGCTCATATTGAAGTGGCTTTACCAGCAATTTGAAAGCATTTAAGATAGGTAATTTTATGTTATATTAATGTAAGGATATTTTAGGTTAGGTTAGAACAGATAAGGTAAGATGATTCGGCTCATGGATTCAGAAAGTTAGTTTGATATATGTTTGGGCGATTTGAATTTGACTAAAGACTGGATTGGCTAAAGGCAAAATGTACCAGGGAGTGACTTTAAGCTCAACTGAAGAACCTAATTAAAGATAGGTCCTTTGTTAAACGATATGCAGGGAAGCATAAATTCCTTGAATATGGATATCAATGTCTTATTATATGGAATTTTGGACCATTAGAGAAATATGCGGGGAAGTAGAATATAAACCTTGACAAAAATTTCACAGTTTTTAAGTGCGCAATAGTTAGTATTCTGGTCATGTTTAGAATATAATATACAGTATGACAAAGATATTTATCCCAACGAATAAAGTTTTTCTTAACTATTTAATTGATATACTTCGAGCATCACCTAGAGCAGAGAAATCCGGAGAAAAGACCTTATATTTGTAAAAAAAATCATGACATTATAAGCTTAGTTTACGTTGATTCAAGTACTTTTAAGAAAATTCAACAGTGGTCTATAAAAAAAAATCAAAATCAAGCACTTATGAATCTGATGGTCCAAAAATCCTCATTATATATTGTAAAAGGTTGGTTATTAGTTGTTATGATATTTTTCTGAGCTGGTTGGATCTGAGCATCACTGAACCTTTGAAGAAGCTGAAAGGAAAACTAGTGTTACCTGCATAGCTCTTAGGAACAGAGAATGGGCAGTTATTCACCAAGGAGCCATATTAATTAGCCATTAGTAATTAGTAATAGCCATGTTAATTACTCTAAACCGAATTGGTTAGACCTTTCAGTACTGGTGACTTCTTTTAAATTTAACTTCAGACATATTTAGCCAATTTTATTAAGCTTAGGAAGGATTATGTTAGCTATAATGATTAATTGAGATAGCCTGTAGACAATTAATGGCTAGACGTCTTATCTAAGCTTAATGAAATCGTCTAATAGTTACCAGAATTTATTGAAAAGGACGTCACCGGTACTGAAGGTACTAAACTGGGAAAATGCGTCATAATCTTCTAAGGGATAAGTACACTTGCATATAAATAATGAGTGTTAATTAAGGATGAGCCAACTGAGCGATTTTGCCTCAAAATATTTTTTGAGGCAATTTATGGTCAGGTATTTTCTAATATAAACATTTATATACTGTATATAGCTATAATAATATGCTTCCAGTATAATGTCGATACCAAGGGGGAAAACAAAAAATCGAAATTTTGCCAAACTGATTTCATGCTCATCGAAAATTGCCGGGAAAAACGTTTGTGTATGACCAGATTTATTTTGGCTGGTACATGGTTTGTATAATTATTGGTATGCAGTGCCTAGTCTCTGTTCCTTAGCAGCGCCGCTAATGTTACCCTGACACAGATAGGTTAGGAAGTCTAGGAGTTAATCCAGAGCTATCTACCACCAAGATGTTAGTTTCTGCATTTGGAGAGAGATGTTACAAAAATTACCATCTACAATGTTATACTTTCACACTGATATACGCAATCAAGAGATTAAACTCATATATTCAGTACACTCATTAATTCCATACAAGAAAATATGAATGCCGAATTATCTACAATAGTTTAGATAAACGAATCGATATATATATATATATACAGTATATACTGTACATATATATATTCTTTTAAAGGAAAATTATAGTCCGTAGCACTAAAGAGTTTCGGAAGATTAAAGAGCGCCTGATGAAAGATATATATATATAGCGATTTCTGAGATGACCTTAGATATAAGTCGACGACTCTCCTTCAATACTTGTAGCGAGCGAAAGGCCTGACAGAGAACGTGAAGTGGAAGAGTGAAGGAGAGAGAACGGTGGTAATGCGTGTGGTGAGCCTTGACATAACAGCCAAAAAAAGTATATATATAGTGTGACAATCAACCAGTAAACAGTCCGTGACCTCAAGGCAGGGTCACCGGCTTTTTTTTTTATCTTTCTCTCCTTTTCTCTCTTTCCCTGGCTTGTATCCATTCGGCCCCATTCAGCCGTTTATCCCCATCCAGGTGTCAATTTCTTCCTGGCGAGCCAGCATTGTATGGAGAAATCCGGCTTCGCCGGAATTTTTTTTCTATCGAAAAATGTACAAATTTAGCTTGCTGTCAAAACAAAAATATATATATATGCTGGCTCGCTACCGCTCGCCAGGAAAATATTGACACCTGGATGGGGGTAAATATCTTAAAACAGTAGGCTGAATGGGGCCGAATGGATACACACCAAAGAGAGAGGGAGAGAAAGAGAAAATAAGCGAGGTGGGTCCCCTTAAGGCGCGTGTGGTGGTGGTGGTGGTAGTGGTGGTGGTAGTGGTGGTGATAAAAGCCGATAGTGGTGATACAAAAATATAGGTGGTGGTTCACAAAAAGGTACAAAAAGCCAGTGGGTGTGGATCCAAAAAACACTTCGCCGCTCCCATCAACAAAATTACATTGGTGGCAGCGGTGATGGTGGTGGTGGTGGTAGTGGGAGAACAAGTGAGTGTGGTGGAATATATATAGATATATATATATATATATATATATATAGTGTGCCAGACAGGATAGCATTATAGAACAATTGAGAGGGTAGTGGGGAGGGGAGGGCCAGTGGGGGTCCTCTCAAGTCCGATATGCTTGAGAGGAGAGAAAACTACAATAATTTTTACAGTTACTTGCCTGCATCTTTTTACACCTTTATATTTTCTTTCTTTTAGATTAGACCACAAGGAAATCACATATAAAGACATGAGATATATTTGTACAGCTTCTAAAGAGCAAGAAGTTATAGTGAGGTAAGTAGGGAGGGAGGGAGGGAGGGAAGGGGCCAGAAAATATTTAAGAGATAGGCTCAAGATGAAGACTGCCAGAGAGAAACATATTGGTCTAGCCATGCAAGTCGCAGAAGACACTTAAACATACTCTCTGGATCCATAAGGAAAGTAATCGGCCAGAAAATATAAATATATATATAAATACACAACTTGAGTGTGCAAATGGCATGAGTGAAGATCCTGGCTGGCTTGTATTTATGTTTTTTTTTTATTAGGGTTCTGGGGAGGATTATGAGCGGAGATTGTAAGTGACTTCGATTACATCAATAACTCTGAGTTGAATGTAGCTACCCGTCAGTTAGAATGTTGTTTTCTTTATGGGTTTACCTGTTATTTGCGCCTGTGAATTTCCCTTTGCTACTACCCAGTGAAGCCTAGTGCAATCTGAAACCTATAATACGCTTTGCATACTAATGATTTCTGATATTCGTTGTCATGTAAAAGCTCACTTTGCAAATGCACTGTTAATGACGTTACCTATTCCTTCTTGCATAAGTTTTCCTGCAATTAAATATAACATGTCTTATTTACAGTGCTTTGTGAAGTTGTGTTACTTGCAATTTTCCATTTTCAAGCGAGCTGCTATTCTACCTACTGTACATAATCTCCCAAAGTGTGGTAGGAAGTAGGTCGACTGGCAATTGATGTAAAATTATCTATGTAAATATTGATAATAATACACATTAATTGTTATGTACAGTAACTCTAGTAATATCATACCTGTTTCTATAAACTTGATTCCTTAGTATTAGAATATCTTTAACTTTATAATAAGCCTAATATTCTAAAGTCATACCTTTGTATGAGGTTGCCTTTATACAATTACCTAAATTTTTGCCATTTTACATCACTCAAACTACCAAATTGTTTTGTAATAGTAATATGGTAATATGTAATAGTTTATGGTATTTAATTCGACCTATATTCTATAATCCATTCGCTGTAAGTAAACGAGAAATCATGACCTCTATCCTCTGTAACTCAAAAAGGGCTAGAGAAAGTGGGCTGTGAATTTCCACATCTATTCCTCGAGTGACTCTTCCTAAATGCTACAAATATTAGCTCGATTACTCTAGTCATATTTTAGTTAAAGATGTTAGAGGTCATGATTTCTCGCCTACCTACAGATAATTGACTATAGTATCCAGCTATACAACACTGACGGTGCACAGATGTGAGTTGCATATAAACATTGAACGAGCATTAACAGCTGTCTCGGTGCCCAGCTGATACGTGTTTGTACAGTAACATCAACATACAATTGCCTTTATCTACCTGTTACAGAGCTACTTTTAATTATGCTATCTTAGCTATATATCTGCTTAAGGGGGGTCACCGGCTTTTTTCTTATCTTTCTCTCCTTTTCTCTCTTTTCCTGGCTTGTAACCCTTCGGTCCCCTTCAGCCAACTGTTTTAAGACGTTTATCCCCATCCAATGTGTCGATTTCTTCCTGGCGAGCGATAGCGAGCCAGCATTATAAGGAGAAATCCGGCTTCGCCGGAGAAATTTTTCTATCGAAAAATGTATAAAGTTAGCTTGCTGTCAAAACAAAAATATATACATGCTGGCTCGCTACCGCTCGCCAGGAAAATATTGACACCTGGATGGGGGTAAACATTTTAAAACAGTAGGCTGAATGGGGCCCAATGGATAAAAGCCAAAGAGAGAGGGAGAGAAAGAGAAAAAAGCGAGGTGGGCTCCCCTAAACATGGAAAGCTCACAGACAGACATTAACTATTCAAATAATAGGTTATGGCTGAATCATTTGCTTGCCATTATATGCTCATAATTAGCAAAAATAGCATAAATTTACATAGCTCCGTAAGATCCAGACATGTGGGCTACTATATAATCTGGTGGCTATATACGGTGTGGATTCTGTGCACCCTACATACGGTCCGCAACACGCAAGAGACATTATACCACATGTTTATCAAAGCAGTATCAGTTCTTATTATTATGCAAGAGACATTGAACGACATATTTCGCTTTGCATTCTAAAATATCATTGATATATACGAGTATATTTATTCTGCCTAGAAACAGAAACTATGCACTAGCTTGCTATTATCTTGATTACCGTGAATGATTTTTATTATGGAGTTCACCATTGTAGTCAAAAGTTCCATTACATTTAAAGACTATTATAATAATTGAATTCTCTTCGATTATAAAAATATCAAGCTGTATAGAACACTTAAGTCTGCAATTGTGGCAATGAATTTACACGAGAAAGTCTGGCCATTAATTAGAACCTGCGATACTTGCCTTAAACAATGGGAATGGGCTAGTTCCACTCTTTTCCCCATTAAAGATTACATGAGGAACGAGAGATTGAGAGCACTTCCCAATGCTTCAGGCAATGTATTATAACCTTAAACATCGGATTTATACCCGTCATATTTATCAAAGGAGAGACTTCAACTTCCCCTTTCATGAAAACTTGCAAGCCCTATGCAAGAAGTATGGTAACAAGTAAAGTTGAAAAGGGGTGTGCATAGAAACAGGATCGGGGTGATAGACATTTCCGTCAACATTAACTTTTGAAAGATAACCCCTTCCTTTTGCGCTAGAAGCTTGCAAATATTCTGAAAGGGTAATTGCAACACCTTCTCTATGTTTAATATTATAACCAGGAGTCCCCTGTTATAGAATCGCCCAACTGAGGATCGATGACGGGCTTCTTTTCTGTTTTCTGGGTATTATTTGATGACTTTATTTAGATTAGAGGGTTGATTAACCCATACTGTACCAGAGGCTATAACCATAAATGTAACCTCCAGTACCAGGCAGTGTGGCCAAAATGGCTTCAGAGGCAAGAGAGCACACCCTCCCACCTCAGAAGTTGGCGAAGCACTAGCCCAGCCAGCCTGTGGAAGCTTGCAGCCAAGCTGAGAAGTGTTGCCAACTCTTCAGAGTAGTACCTATAAGTCATATTAGCAGCTACCGCTCGCCGGCCGCCTGCCATTGCTGGTACTGGCGAGTGACTTTTTTACTAACGGCTCTCGTCCGTCGCTGGGAGTGTAGGGGTTGAGATAGTCTTTACCCAATTAATTCCTACAGATTCTTCATAAGCTGTACAAAATCGTCTAATGATAGCCAAAATAATTTGCTAAAATGCGTCATATCCTCAAGGGGTTAAATATCCGCATATTCCGTTCCCCAGCGTGCGTGTCTCAGGCGGCGACCGTGCGACGAACAATGTCATTAACTACTACGGTGGTGGACGGACGGTGGTGTGACTATTATTCTCCACTGATCCGAGTCCCTCCCAAGACTTACCCACGGGAAGGCTACTTTTAAGGGCAACAGGAGACAGCCACCCTGGGAGAAGAAATAGGTGAGAAGTTTCTGATATTAATTAAGGTTAAGATACCAAAAAAAAAAAAAAGTCTATGCATACTTATTGATCGAGATTGGAGGTAAGTTTGTAGTACCGGACAATATTTAGGAGCAACAAAAGACAGTCACCCTGGTACCAAAACAAAACAAAACAAAAAAGGTGATAAGGTTCTGAATGATATTATGGTTACGAATACACAAATAAAATATAAATCAATGAATACTTATTGATCGAGATTGGAGGTAATTTAATAGTATGGGACAATATTTAGGAGCAACAAGAGACAGCCACACTGGGAGAAAACAATAATATATGAGAAGCTCCTGATATTGATTGGGGTTAAGAAATAAAGGAAATACAAATACAAAGAATCTATGGCTACTTATTGATCGAGATTGGAGGTAAGTTTGGAATACTGGATAATGTTTAAGAATAACAGGGTACAGTAGGACTGGTCGAGAAAATATACGATAAGTTTCTGATACTATTAATTAGGGTAAGAGAAAGTCCATAGATACTTAATGATCGAGAATGGGAATAATTATATAAAGTGTCTGATAATAATACAAATATAGGATAGGAAAATATATGGATATACCTTACTTGGGAATCGACACTCAAATCTGGAATATTGCACATTATAAGGGAGCCCACCTCGCTTTTTTGGTCTTTCTCTCCCTCTCTCTTTGGCTTTTATCCATTCAGCCTACTGTTTTAAGAGGTTTACCCCATCCAGGTGTCAATATTTTCCTGGCGAGCGGTAGCGTGCCAGCACATATATTTTTTTTGTTTTGACAGCAAGCTAAATTTGTACATTTTTCGATATAAAAATTTCTCCGGATTTCTCCATACAATGTTGGCTCGCTATCGCTCGCCAAGAAGAAATCGACACCTGGATGGGGATAAACATCTTAAAACAGTTGGCTGAATGTGGCCGAATGGATACAAGCCAGGGAGAAAAGGAGAGAAAGATAAAGAAAAGCCGGTGACCCCCCTTAAAAAGATATCAAAGCCTGTCAAGATATCGTCATTGTTCCCCCCAGACATATCATGATGCAGCTTTACGAGGGACCTATTGGCTGTCTGCTAGCCTTCAGCAGAGACAATAGTGCTTTGTATAGAGTCATCCGGTGCAGCATCGATTAATACGACTAGAAAGAGTATGTATTAGTTTGTATGTGTTTCCTATTATTCCATTTTATACCAATACATTTCATGTTATACATAAATGGAATGGATATATATATATATATATATATATATATATATATATATATTCGGTATAAAGATAAAACACTTGTGTTCTCTTTGATCATATTAACGGATTTAGTCGACAATAATATTTCAAGTTCACCTTTTGTGCAAGAGTTTGTATGTATACTAAATGTCAATAGTCATTTTACCACACAATTTTCTTTCATAATATATTTTTGTGCGATTGTTAAATTGTGCTTAATACGATTGGTCCTTTTACAAATTATATTATATTTCATTAAAATATACTCCTATTCATCAGTAGATGAAAGTTAACGAAAAGTGTATATGAATAAAGTTAGCTAATATTTTGAACGGTAGCATATCATTATGAACATGATCGCGCAGAATAATAGTAAGCAATATTTTTCTTAATTACTAGTACATATAAATAAGAAGATTGTGATCTGTACGTTTAGTTTTTTTGATAATGTTCCACAGGAAATACGCTGAGCCTACTATAATATATTTGTTTGACCTATCAAGAATTCTCTGCATCACATTAATGCATATTTTGCTCAATTAAGACCATATTTGTCTATAAACACTGCTTATGCCCGTCTACCCCCTAAACAATACCATTTAATATAATTGTGTTACCATTCATTTCAACAAATAGTACATAGTTTTATAATTGATGTAAACAAATGTACATTCATAAATTCGTTTCCAAAGACATACTTCCATAATTATAAATGTGTGCAGTCCACGAAAATGAATGATTGGGCTAAAGACTATGGCATCCGAGCGTACCTGAAATTCCCTACAATACCCAACACTACACGCTTTTAAGATATGATGAATTATATTATTTTTGGTTGTCTCCTTACAAGTTATATCAGTAATTGCCATTCGACGCTACTTTCTAGCACTGTCGTAGTTGATGAAGCATTTTGTCTATATATTCTGGCTATTTTAAGCCGATTTTATTAAGTTTAGGAAGGAATTTTGCGAGTCAGAGGATTAGTTAGGTTAGCTTTTACCCCTTTGATTCTTTGAAATATTTCCTAAACTGTTTAAAATCGTCTAGGAATAGCCAGGATATAATGAACAACGCGACATCGTATCCTGAAGACATGATGCCGTTATTTTATTTTATTTTTCTGGTTACAGTAGATGATTTTATTCAGGTTTGAAGCTGATCTCTAGAAATCAAAGTGATAATAAGTATGTTAATAAACCTTTCGAGTCCCACAGGTTCTTCTTAAACTGCATTAAATTGTCTAAAGATAGCCAGGCTATAACGCAAAGGGCCTTACCGATCTGAATGGGTTAGAATATTAACGATAAATTACGAACTATATAGATTGTCCGTATTCAATGCTACTTTACTGACCTATTAGTCGTATTTGTTGTTCTCGAGTGTATATTCTATGTTTTAGGTAAAATAATATCATACCTAATGCTTAGGCATTAATATCCCTAATTTCATAGATTAGGACTGAATGAACTTACTTACGTTTTAGAAAGAGTATCAATCGCAGCGGAATACTCTTCTATAGAATCTGTAAGCACTCGTTGATTTACTGTAGTGTACGTAGTTATTACAATAATTAGTATTATTAGGTAAGATAAATATGTGCCTTATTTTATATATGCATGAATATAATTATATACTAAGATATTATGTTTTTTGTAATGTTAGATCCTGATGATGATTACTTATAGATTACAAGTCTGAAAAATATATAAGATGTTGGTGATTACCCTGGGCCTCCTCTTTCTATTACTGCAATTATCTAGCTATTATGCAAGTTTAAAGGTATGGTAGAGCAACTTAAAGTAATATTTTTGTTTGTCCTGATATCCTTTTATAATACAAATATATTAATAGATATATAAACAGGTTATTGTATTGTGGGAATAATTATTTGTAGTTACGTTTTGATCTATGCCAATGTAATTAAAATACATGAAATTATTTAAATGGGTTTCTATGTGTATTGATTCAATAGCATGTATTGCCAATGAATGTAAGAGTCAATTATTATAAATTTATCAGGCATGCTGGGAAAATAAATAATTAATTAAAATTATATTATAGTTTTGGTTTGAGTAATTTCATTAAAATAAACTTGTATATTGAGTAATTATGCACTTATTTTGCTATATGATTTTGGCAAGTATAATACGAATGAATGGTTAATTATTAACTAATTTAGCTAATTATTAACAATAATTTGATCATTGTCACGTCCATTTTGCATACCAAATAATTTTAAATCTACTGCAGTATTTTCAATATAAAAAAAAAATACTATTGATTAAACATATCGGGTGCATAATAATCAATAACTGATATCTTATATAATTCCGATGCATTAATGATTATTTATAAATATCTGATTAGTTGCTGTTATTCTTAAAGTAACATTGTTTAGGCAAACACACAAACAATATACCGTCTATTGAAACTAATCATTAATATCCTGCAACTTCAAAATTATTTATAATAAAATATATAACATTTTATATTACGAACTTAATAATACAATATGTATAATATACTGTATAAGTGTATATGCACGATAAATAATGAATAATAAATATATTATCTGGATATTATTAGATACTGATCAATGTTTTAATGCTCTTGTATATTAATATGTTGCAATACAATTTAGTTATTAACATGACCAACTGATCATTTGGTTAAGAGGTAATATTTATTAAATTATATTATTATATATGATTAAAATTTAAGCTTGAGGAATGAAAACTCTAATTAGTACATATTACAATTAATGAAGATAATTTCAACTCTTCATTAAAATAAAATCGGTTTTTATCATTGCGAATTAAATTTGTACAGAATATTTAAATTCATTGTCTTAATTACCGCCGTTAAAAAATGTCTAAATTATAATTTAAACTATTAAAATTACTTATAGGAATTCTTGAAAAATATCTTTAGTAATCTTATTAGTCACTAGAAATTGTAATGCTTAAAGCTATTTGGTGTTTCAACTCTTTGACAGTAAGGAATAAAATAAAGATACAGAAATACAAAATTATTACCTAGTTAAGAATCAATAAACTATAAGAAACTCAATATACGTTTTCCTTAGCCATACGTTATCTAATAATGTAATAATATGTCCTTGATCACTTCGTCAAATAAGAAGTTAATATGGTAGATAAAATGAAAAACCAAGTACTATTTATCTTTGACTTTACTTCATATTTATCAACTTACTCTTCCTCTATCCAAATTACTCTACTTTCTTATACTTTACTCCAGCCATCAAGTCAAGTTAAATGCAAACGACTCCTTTTTTGCCTACTACTGAAATATGAATAGAGTAGTTATAAAATGTATATTCTTAATTACACATTTATTATATTCTGCAATTTAAATAACGAATCATCCCCTCAAATATATTCAGTTGTTTCGTATATCATGTAAGTATCCCTAGGATCGAATAAATCATGAATTTAAGTTCATTGTAATTAACTCTTTCAAGATCCAATACGCATTTCTTTTGTTTTCTGGCTATTATTAGACGATTTTATTCAGATTGGGAAGGGTATATAGAAGTCAAAGGGTTAATTGGCATAGTATTTACGCTTATAATTCCCACAGATCCTTCTTATACTGTATAAACTCGTCTAATGATTGCCAGAATAAACTGTCAAAATGCGTCACAATCTTCAGAGAGTTAAAAAGCATCATGAACATTTGTCAAAACAAAATATAAACGAACAATATAATTATGAACCGCTCTTTCAAGCTTGATGAAATACTTGCAGCCTAAAACTAATTTTAATTCAAATATTAAATATAATCAAAGTAGTTCAAAGTGTTCCATTCAAAATATTCTCATAACTCACTTAATAAATATTTCATCTTTTGCACAATTTTAATGTAATGCACCAGAATAATCCCTTACTTTTTTATGTTTGGTTAGTTAATTAGAATAATCCCAAATCATTAATCCGATCCGTGTTTATAGAAAATAGGTTTTCTCCCATTATGTTTTCAATTTTGTATATACTTAACTAAAATGCAACAACTATCCACTTGTAAAACCCTAAATTAGTTATTCAACAATAGCCTTTGTATTATATCCAAGAAATTTCAGTTACGGTAACAACAAAAATTGCCAACCATTCAGTGTGTAATGATAGGTTTGCTAACTTGTTTAAGCTCACTTCTCTCATAGTTCGTTTCGCTTTCTAATTGATATAGAATGATAATGTATTACCATATTATAACTATATTTTGCTTGTTAGTTAACAAGACACTCTAAACGATCCGTTTGATTATTCTACTTTCATTTTACATTAGTTTGTTTGAAAACCACCATTTAATTGAATGTTTGAGGATCAAAACATCATTTGACGAGGAACATTTTATTGACAATTTGTTGCAAAAATCTTCATTTGGTCACACCGGTGACATGAAGAACCTATTTGCGAAATGTTGTCAATAGACTGTTTATCCTCTTCAAATGACGTTTGATTCCATTCTGTCAACTGTTTGGAAATTATAATATTTTTTCCAAAAATTATCTCTTGATTAGGTTCCTTTGACTTTGCCGAGAAGAAAAATAAGAGAATCATCCATCACTAACAGGTTAATGTGGAACTGAAAACTATTCTAATGATTAATCATAGTTACTTAATTTGTTAGAAACCATAGCTCGATTAGATATTCTTAACTTTCTATGGGATGACGACAAGTACAGTATATATTATCATCATAGAGGGGAATACTCAAAACAATATTACTGTCTACTTTTGTGTAGTTGTGAATCTGAAAACCATTCTCTTATCCAAGCAAAGGTTAGTTCAATCGTCCCGAACCATCTCTCGAATGGGTTTGTTTGATATGTCAACTTAATCCTATTTGGTCCGCGGGAGGCCTTTTTGGATCCCCCCTGTTTAGCTTCACTAGTTTGGACGTTTCACCCCATTAGTTTGGAGATAACAAGACGCTTCACCCCATTCAGGTTTCGATATTTTTTAGGATAAAAACTAGCGTGCCTGAAATGTAGAAATAAAGCGGCCGGCGCTGGGTAATTTTTCTATCGAAAAATGTACACATTTAGCTTGAAGGGGGTCTGGGTGGGCATTTTATAGTTTTAAGGAAGTTTGGGAAGGCGTTTTTGTTAGCCTAGGGGACAAACTAAATTACATTGCTCGAACATGGAAAACACGATAACAATTCTCAATACCAATAAACAAAAATGTAATTCCCTTTCGTGCCATTTAGGTATCGATTTTTTTCCTGGCGAGCGATAGCAAGCCTGTAATTCTAGGAGGTTCAAGTATAAAGGTAGTTAGTTAAGGAGAGTCTGAGAATCTGAAAACTATCCTCTTATCTAATCAAAGGCGAGTTAATTGGTTTAAAAAATAGCACCCCCCAAAATATCTCTCGACTAGGTTCGTTTTGATTTTGTTCTAGGAAGACGATAGGTATACAATATATACTTTAGTATAGCACTCATTTATAACCATATATTCAATTTATTTTTTTACTTGATTCTGAAAAAAATCCTTTTCTCTACTCGAAGGTTAGTGTTAGGTTGTCAAAAAAACTCGTCCCAGCATCATCTATAACTATAAATTCAATCTATTTTTGTACGTAATTCTAAAAAAAAACATCCTCTTCTCTACTCAAAGGTTAGTTAGTCAAAAAAAATCGTCCCGGAATTATCTACAGTATAACCATATATTCAATCTCTTTTGTTTTACGTAATTCTGAAAACCACCCTCTTCTCTACTCAAAAGTTAGTGTTAGTTAGTAAAAAAATTCGACCCAAACCTTCTCTAACCATATATTCAATCTAGTTTTTTAACGTAATTCTGAAAACCATCCTCTTCTCTACTCAAAGATTAGTGTTAGTTAGTCAAAAATACTCGTCCCAAACCATCTCTCGACTAGGTTCGTTATGACTTTTGCTAGGAAGACGACAGGTTCGACTCATGCCGTTTTGCCCACCTGGTAGGACTTTCCCCCAAACCTTCGGCCGCAGCAGGTGACGGTGAAGTTGCCGTGACTGGTAAGCGAGGGGCTCCGCGACTGTGGGGGCGAGGCGCTCCCCGGCCGGTTGGGCTGACCGTTGTAGGGCACTTCCAGCTCCACGAACTCGCGGTCCTGCGGAAGAAGGGGCGTGTTAGTGGGCGGCAAGAGGTTCTGGGTTAGCTATAAGATCTGCTGAGGTTCTGGGTTAGCTAGGAGATCTGCTGAGGTTATGAGTGGCAAGGGGTTCTGGGTTAGCTAGGAGATCTGGATCACCTGGTGAGGTTCTGAGTTAGCTATAAGATCTGCTGAGTTTCTGAGTGGCAAGGGGTTCTGGGTTAGCTAGGAGATCTGCTGAGGTTTTGGGTTAGCTATGAGATCTGCTGAGGTTCTGAGTGGCAAGGGGTTCTGGGTTAGCTAGGAGATCTGGTGGGGTTCTGGGTGGCAAGGGGTTCTGGGTTAGCTATAAGATCTGCTGAGGTTCTGGGTTAGCTATGAGATCTGCTGAGGTTCTGAGTGGCAAGGGGTTCTGGGTTAGCTATGAGATCTGGTGGGGTTCTGGGTGGCAAGGGGTTCTGGGTTAGCTATAAGATCTGCTGAGGTTCTGGGTTAGCTAGGAGATCTGCTGAGGTTATGAGTGGCAAGGGGTTCTGGGTTAGCTAGGAGATCTGGTGGGGTTCTGAGTTATCTACAAGATATGCTGAGTTTCTGAGTGGCAAGGGGTTCTGGGTTAGCTAGGAGATCTGCTGAGGTTCAGAGTGGCAAGGGGTTCTGGGTTAGCTAGGAGATCTGGTGGGGTTCTGGGTGGCAAGGGGTTCTGGGTTAGCTATAAGATCTGCTGAGGTTCTGGGTTAGCTAGGAGATCTGCTGAGGTTATGAGTGGCAAGGGGTTCTGGGTTAGCTAGGAGATCTGGTGGGGTTCTGAGTTAGCTACAAGATATGCTGAGTTTCTGAGTGGCAAGGGGTTCTGGGTTAGCTAGGAGATCTACTGAGGTTTTGAGTGGCAAAGGTTTTTGGGTTAGCTAGGAGATCTGCTGAGGTTCTGGGTTAGCTATGAGATCTGCTGAGCTTCTGAGTGGCAAGAAGTTCTGGGTTAGCTATGGGATCTGCTGAGGTTCTGGGTTAGCTATAAGATTTGGGGAGTTTCTGGTGTAGGATCACATGCTTTCATTAATTTCTTTGGGAGGTGTTTGGTGTGTGGAGTGAAATTAATACATTAGATTAGCTAGGAGATCTGGTGAGGTTTTGAGTGGCAAGGGGTTATGGGTTAGCTAGGAGATCTGGTGAGGTTCTGGGTTAGCTAGGGGAACTGGTGAGGCTTTGGGTTAGTTAAGATCAACAGGTAAAGAATAGGAGCTCTAGCTTTATATTAAAAGGTAAGGTTCATAATTATACTGTATAACTATGAAATCAGAAAAGGTTCTGGATTATAATTTTGGGTTATCTGTGAGATCAGGTAAGGTTCTTGGATTAGTTATAAGCTCAGGTCAGGTAGGAAAAGTCTAACTCGTGATTGCCTGGACCAGGGTATTCTTTCTTAGTTTTCAATTAGTTATCGAGAAATCAATTGCCAAGGGATTCAATTTACCGTCATCTGAAATTAATCCGAGTACAGGTCTCCCTCGATATTAGGGTTAGATATGTGTGTGGGTAATAAATGTGAGTTAGTGAAACCTTAAAAGTGTGAATTAATGAGGTATTTATCCGTGTTTAGTAAGTTGGTCGTAGGTGTAGATTAGGATCTCGAGCAACAAGGAGTACACACGATCTTAAGGGGAGATTTCCACTTAAGGATTTTTGTTTCTGGACCCCTTTATCTCTCATGTTTTTCCCCATTGCTTTTGAGATTTTAAGACGTGTGCCACATTAGATTGGTGATTTTAAGAACTCGCCCCATTTCTGTCAATTGTAAGACCTTCCGTGTCATTTAGGTGTCGATTTTTTCCTGGCGAGCAATAGCGAGCATGTGTCATAAAAAGATAATATTGCATATTTTTTCTTGTATGTATGTAGATAATGTATGTATAAACACAGGAACATACCCCACAGCTGGGGGTGGCCGACTCGAGACAGAGCCCGAACAGGGACAACACAACACAGCACACAAAAACAAACTATATATTCACACACATTTAGGTCGCCCAGGAGAAGACCCAGAGACCCAGCCCCAGACCTCCTGGAGAGGTTTCTTACTATCAATGAAATGTATGGTCATAAGATATCGGGGATCAAGGATTAATATCAATTCACTCATAATAATTATATATATAATCATAATTAAAATAATAAGAGAATATACATTTTATATCATTTTGTGAGGAAAAAACATGTAAGTTTAAAAAAATGCAGTCTCTGATAATGCCTTGCACTAAACTAATATCAATAACCTGTACATTATAGTTGAAATAACTAACTTATTTTAACTAAATTCTACTTTTGGGATTTTTAGTTAAAACAAAAATTAAAATATTATCTAATACGCCGGAACATTATTATGATAAAGGTAATTTTGTATCTTGGAACAAATAATTTCAGATATAGCTAATCCTGAAATGTAAACGCCATTGTTTAAAGGGTAGATGGGTCGTTTTTCTGGTTCCCCTTCTTCCTCACGTTTAGCCCCATTAGTTTTCAGATTTTATGACGTTCGGCCCATTAGTTTGGCGATTTTAAGACTCTTCGCCTCATTTCTTTATCAATATTAAGACTTTTCGTGTCCTTTAGGTGTCGATTTTTTCCTGGCAAGCAATAGCGAGCCTGTAATTTCAGAGAAACCGGCCAAAGGCCGGTACATTTTTCTATCGAAAATTTACAAATTTATCTTTGAAGGAGGGTCTTGGGGGTGTTTTTCAAAGCTTGATGGAGGTCTATGTAGGAAAACAAATTATATAAAGATACATAAATGAGGAGATAAATACGCCCATCCCCCTTAATACGCCCATCCCCCCTTAATACGCCCATCCCCCCTTAATACGCCCATCCCCCCTTAATACGCCCATCCCCCCTTAACTAGAATTGTGATTATTTATAACAAGTTGACTGCGTTCACTTTACACACACACACACAAAGCGAAGCATTAAACAACAATCATGCAAATACTCACCAAAGCAAACCCTTAACACACAGCCAAACTTGCGAGGCCTAGCTATCATTATGTTTACAAAGCTAGGGAGAGCGAGAGCGAGAGCGAGAGCGAGAGAGAGAGAGAGAGAGAGAGAGAGAGAGAGACTACCTGACTATGCAAACTATGTAATCAGCTTGCTTCGTTCACATGTCAATTCGCCCAGATATTATTTTACCAACATACGAGTTATTTCCTTCACATTCACAGGCGTTATACCCTGTTCCAAGTAAACAGTGAGAGAGGCTAAGCAGATGAAACCGGAGTTCCAGCGACCCCTTATCAAACGCCTATAGCCTCTCTTGGGTCTAACTCTCTTCGATTGGTAACTACAATAATATATATACAGTATATATATATATATATATATATATATATATATATATATATACTGTATATATATATATTTGTTCTACTACCGTTATCTTTACTAGAATTAAGCTCTAACCACCTCACTTGTATCGTATCGTCTGTGTGGTCAGTGCATCTAGTTACTCACTCTCTCTCTCTCTCTCTCTCTCACTTTTATTTCAGACTTGACCTAACCTTTTCTGACCCTATCTATTTTCTCACTTCTATTGATCTCACATGGTTTCCTTAACTCATCTCTATCTATCTATCTATCTAGCTATCTATCTATTTTTCTCTCTCTCTCTCTCTCTCTCTCTCTCTCTCTCTCTCTCTCTCTCTCTCTCTCTCTCTCTCTCTCTCTCTCTCTCTCTCAAGTAATGTAATCTCAAATGGACTTGTTGAAGATATATGCAAAATGATCTAGATAAGCTGTCATGTTGGGCTCAAATCTGGCATCATTTGTGTCTCACCTACACATAGAGTAATCCAGCCAACTCTCACAAACACCTCCTCCTCCTATTAATTTCACTACACTTAACAAGCACACCACATTTCTTTCCAACACACCTAAATTACCACTAGTATACCTTGATTTTGGCTCTCTATCACTCTTTCAACCTTGGAGGGGACACTTGTTACAGGCACCTTTGCATTTATCTCCTTCATGCAAACAAATAAATATAATATAAATGAAAATAACAAAAAATATAATAAATAAATAAAAGATAGTGTTTTAATGCAGATAAACGTAATGTTCTTCATATCGGAAACCATAATAAGAAAGCAAACAATTCAACGAGTGGCACTCAGGTTAAGGGGGGTGACCTGTTTTTGTTCTGTCCTTTTCTATCTTTCTCTGGCTTGTATCCATGTGGCCCCATTCAGCCTACTGTTTTAAGACGTTTATCCCCATCCAGGTGTCAATTTTTTACTGGTGAGCGGTAGCGAGCCAGCATATTTTTTATTTTTGTTTGACAGCAGGCTAAATTTGTACATTTTTCGATAAAAAAAATGTCTCCGGCGAAGCCGGATTTCTTCATATAATGCTGGCTCGCTATCGCTCGCCAGAAAGGCATCGACACCTAGATGGGGATAAAAGTCTTAAAATAGTTGGCTGAATGGGGCCGAATGGTTACAAGACAGAGAAAGAGAGAAAAGGACAGAAATAACAAAAAATCAGGTCACCCCCCTTAAGAGAATACACAGAGAAACAGATTTGGTAGTAACAATATCGAGTAACCTAAAACCTGGTCAACAATGAACAGAAGTCAAACAAACAAATTAATTAAATTATAGGCAGATCATTCGAGCATAGATCTAAAGATGTAATCCTCAGTCTTTATTATTTCTCCGTTCACCCTCCTTTGGAATATACTTGGATTGATAGTTAAATATATATATATACATTTCTCTCTCTCTCTCTCTCTCTCTCTCTCTCTCTCTCACACACACACACACACTCATATATGTCCTTCGCAAAGTACAAAGATTATGATAATAAAGTCGGACCACCTTCCCAGGAATATAAGACCTGTGTGGTTTGTGTATCTAGCTCTCTAATCCCCCCTCCCCCTCCCTTCCTCCCCCCCCCCCACTCACTCTTACTCTCTCTCTCAATTTATCTGCCTGTAGCTCTGTGTTTATCTATATTTTGGCTTATTTGATTACTTTGAATGCTCTCTCTCTCTCTCTCTCTCTCTCTCTCTCTCTCTCTCTCTCTTATTCTGTCTCTCACACTCACACTCTCTCTCAATCCGGCTCTATCAGAAAGCTTGAGAGAGAGAGAGAGAGAGAGAGAGAGAGAGAGAGAGAGAGAGAGAGAGAGAGAGAGAGAGAGAGAGAGAGAGAGACCCCCCCCCCCTGCGAGGATCGATATACCTCCCCGCTCGTCATACCTACGTCAAACCCCACGTCATCAATGCGTCATCACCCCCCGCCCCCCTTTTGGCTTCGTTTCTCCTGGCTAACTTTAGAAGATCTTAGATTATTTATACCATGCCTTGTAAGCCAAACTCGCTAGATAATCGTGAGTTTAGAGAGAGAGAGAGAGAGAGAGAGAGAGAGAGAGAGAGAGAGAGAGAGAGAGATAGATAGAGAGAGAGATAGAGAGATAGATAGAGAGAGAGATAGAGAGAGAGAGAGATATAGATAGATAGATAGATAGATAGATAGATAGATAGATAGATAGATAGATAGATAGATAGATAGATAGATAGAGAGAGAGAGAGAGAACAGTACACAGGAAAGCAAACAACAACAGTAATATATTGATCCTCACAAGGATGTTTATAGACTATTCCTCCTGACCTATGTGAAAATAAAAAAAAAACAGGATAGTATGAAAATTAAGGTGAGAGAGAGAGAGAGAGAGAGAGAGAGAGAGAGAGAGAGAGAGAGAGAGAGAGAGAGAGAGAGAGAGAGAGAGAGAGAGAGAGAAAATAAAAAAACAGGATAGTATGAAAATTAAGGTGTGTGTGTGTGAGAGAGAGAAAATAACAAAAAAACAGGATAGTATGAAAATTAAGGTGTGAGAGAGAGAGAGAGAGAGAGAGAGAGAGAGAGAGAGAGAGAGAGAGAGAGAGAGAGAGAGAGAGAGAGAGAGAGAGAGAGAGAGAGAGAGAGAGAGAGAGAGAGAGAGAGAGAGAAAATATTTAACTACCAATCACACAGTTGTGCTATAAGTTTTTCCTAAGCTATTTAAGGGGAGATTTCCACTTGAGGGATATTTTTCTTGACCCCTTTCTCCCTTATGTTGAGCCCCATTGTTTTTTAGATTTTACGACGTTCGCCCCATTAGTTTACCGATTTTAAGAACTTTCGCCCCATTTCTGTCAATTCTAAGACCTTTCGTGCCATTTAGGTGTCGATTTTTTTCTGGCGAGCGATAGCGAGCCTGTAATTTAAGAGGAACACATTTTTCTACTGAAAAATGTACACATTTATCTTGAAAAGGGGAGTCTAGGGGGTGTAAGCTTGATGGAGGTCTAGGGAACAAACTAAAAACATCCCTCAGGTTAAGTAGAGTAACAACAAACAAACACAATACGTAAGTGTAGTTAACCCCTTCAGTACCGGCCACGTAATTTGTACTATATTCTGGTTTCTATTAAGGGGGTTCACCTGTTTTTGTTCTGGCCTTTTCTATCTTTCTCTGGCTTGTATCCATTTGGCCCCATTCAGCCTACTGTTTTAAGACATTTATCCCCATCCAGGTGTCAATTTTTTACTGGTGAGTGGTAGCGAGCCAGCATATTTTTTATTTTTGTTTGACAGCAGGCTAAATTTGTACATTTTTCGATAGAAAAATTTCTCCGGCGAAACCGGATTTCTTCAAATAATGCTGGCTCGCTATCACTCGCCAGGAAGAAATCGACACCTAGATGGGGATAAACGTCTTAAAATAGTTGGCTGAATGGGGCCGAGTGGATACAAGCCAGAGAAAGAGAGAAAAGGACTGACATAACAAAAAGCAGGCCACCCCCCTTAAACGATTTCATTCCGTTTCCAAAGGGACCTCCAGCAATAAACAGGCTTCTAACTATCTCTCTTAACCCGTTCAGTACCGGTGACGTCCTTTTCATCATATTCTGGCAAGTGTTTAATGATTTTATTTAGCTTAGGAAGGATGTCAAGCCATTAAAAGGCTATATACTATCTCAATTAATCCTTTTAGCTACCATATATCCTTCCCAAGCTTCATAAAATTGTCTAAATGCAGCTGAAATCATACACATTAGACGTCGCCGGTACAGAAGAGATAAAACACTTTGGAAACCCACTCTGCAACATTGACATTTGACTTCTTAAGGGGAGATGGGTCGTTTTTCTGGTCCCCCTTCTTCTTCATGTTTAGCCCCATACATTTTCAGATTTTAAGACGTTCGGCCCAATAGTTTGGCGATTTTGAGACATTTCGCCCAATTTTTCTGCCAATATTAAGACCTCTCGCGTCATTTAGGTGTTCGATTTTTCCTTGCGAGCGATAGTGAGCCTGTAATTTTAGAAGCAACCGGCCTTCGGCCGAAACATTTATGTACAAAGTTATCTTGAAAAGGTGTCTAGGGGATGTGTTTTTAAGCTTGATGGAGGTCTAGCGAGGAAACTAAAACATAAATCAATCAATCAATCTATCTATCTATCTATCTATTGCCGGACGCCTTACTCCCTTTACGAGGGTGGCCATACACAGAATGCCCCCAAGCGGACCTAAAAACCAACAAACACTACCCCCTTAAGACCTTGAAGATATGACGTGCTTTAGCAGTTTATTTGGCTGTCATTAGAAGATTTTGTACAGCTTAGGAAAGATCTGTGGGTGTGCGTGCGTTCCTGTCTGTGTCTGTGTGCCTTTGTTCCTGTGTATGTGTGTGTGGATCAACGCCTGTGTGTATGTGTTCCTGTGTGTCTGTATGCCTGTGTTCCTGTGTGTGTGTCTGTGTACGTGTGTTGCTGTGTGTGTCTGTATGCGTGTGTTCCTCTGTGTGTGTCTGTGTACGTGTGTTGCTGTGTGTGTCTGTATACGTGTGTTCCTCTGTGTGTGTCTGTGTACGTGTGTTGCTGTGTGTGTCTGTATGCGTGTGTTCCTCTGTGTGTCTATTTGCGTATTCCCGTGCGCCTGCGTGTGTGTGTGTTCATGTGTGTCTGTGTGCGTGCATTCCTGTGTGTATCTGTGTGCGTGTATTCCTGTGTGTGTCTGTGTGCCTGTGTGTGTGTGTCTGTGTGCGTGTTGGCCCCCTGCCAGCCCCCCCCCCCCTATCAGTCATCCAGACCCCCAAAATGTAAACATTTATAGACCAAGGTTAGCCCCACCCATTGTCAGTCCCTCCAAGGGGAAATTTACACTCCAGGGATATTTTCTAGACCCCTTTCTCCCTCAAGTTTAGCCCCATTGCTTTTGAGATTTTAAGACGTTCGCCTCATTAGTTTGGCGATTAAGAACTTTCGTCCTATTTCTGTCAATTTTAAGAGCATTCGTGCCAATTGGGTATAATTATTTTTCTGCCGAGCGATAGCGAGCCTGTAATTTCAGAGGAACCGGCCTTCGGCCAAGACATTTTTCTATCGAAAAATGGAAACATTTATCTTGAAGGAGGGTTTTAGGGGTTGTGTTTTTGTAAAGCTTGATGGAGGTATATGAAGGAAATTTAAGAAAATATATAGATATAGCCTACATATGGTCAAATATATAGATATAGCCTACATATGGGCAAATATATAGATATAGCCGACATATGGTCAAATATATAGATATAGCCTACATATGGTCAAATATATAGATATAGCCTACATATGGTCAAATATATAGATATAGCCTACATATGGGCAAATATATAGATATAGCCTACATATGGTCAAATATATAGATATAGCCTACATATGGTCAAATATATAGATATAGCCTACATATGGTCAAATATATAGATATAGCCTACATATGGTCAAATATAGATATAGCCTACATATGGTTAAATATATAGATATAGCCTACATATGGTCAAATAATATAGATATAGCCTACATATGGTCAAATATAGATATAGCCTACATATGGTCAAATAATATATAGATATAGCCTACATATGGTCAAATATATAGATATAGCCTACATATGGTCAAATAATATATAGATATAGCCTACATATGGTCAAATATATAGATATAGTCTACATATGGTCAAATATATAGATATAGCCTACATATGGGCAAATAATATAGATATAGCCTACATATGGTCAAATATATAGATATAGCCGACATATGGGCAAATAATATATAGATATAGCCTACATATGGTCAAATATATAGATATAGCCTACATATGGTCAAATAATATATAGATATAGCCGACATATGGGCAAATAATTACGCCCATCCCCCCTTAAATCTCTCAGCGATCTCTTAATTAATCCCTTTATAGCTATTTTATATCTTTATACTCACCACTTTCACCTCATATTTAGCAGTCTTACATTACTTCAAACTCAGTGTGTCCAGGCATTTTGGCTCGAACGTCCCTTGATTTTGGCTCTGTCACTCTTTCAACTATGGGGGAGGCACTTGCTACAGGCAGTTCAGCCTTTTGTCTCCCTCACTCACACGGAAAATAAAGCTTCAGCCCATATCTAGCACATTTTAGCTATTACATATATTATAAATGGCTACTTTTACCTCATTTCTAGCGAGAAGTACTTATTATCTAGCACTTTCTGACCTATATTTAGCAAGTTTTCGCTCGTAGTACTTGTTAGCTTTAATATATCTCTTATATAGCACTTTTTAGCTTATATCTAGCAAGTTTTAGCTCATATCTAGTAAGTTTTAGCTCGTCTCTAGCACTTTTCAGCTCATATCTAGAAATTTGTAGCTCATATCTAGCAATTTTTAACTCATATCTAGCAAATATTAGCTCATATATAGCAAGTCTTACCTCATATCTAGCATGTTTTCGCTCATCTCTAGCACTTTTCAGCTCATATCTAGCAATTTTCAGATCGTCTCTAGCCCTTTTGAGCTTCCATGTAGTCTATGCTTGTCAACTACCGCGGGTGTTCTATTTTGGACGGGCCATTTATAACTTCATGCCGTATTAATAGACGCACTAATTATTCACAGGGAGAGAGAGAGAGAGAGAGAGAGAGAGAGAGAGAGATTTAGGGTATAGGGTGCGAAGATCATAATAAGTCTCATATATATATATATATATATATATATATATATATATATACATATATATATATATATGTTTCTAATCTCTCAGTGGGGTTCGAACCGCCGACCGTCAGGACGATAACCGACGCTTTAATCAACTACACCACGGCAGTCTAAAAAACACTCAACCCTCTATCCTATTTATGTTAAGGAGAAGGGAAACCCACTAGGCGAATATATTTGGTGTAGTTGATTAAAACGTCGGTTATCGTCTTGATGGTCGACTGTTCGATCCCCACTGAGAGATTAGAAACATTTAGTGGCTCACGTGTATTAGTGATATATACTCAATATTTGTAACTCTCATGCTTGGTGGGTTAGAATTAAATTAAATCAATTTCGGCCCGAGTTGCGTCGGGACACTCAGAAATCCTTGTATGGTATTCTGGAATATGGATCCTACGACTAGGTATGAATTGAAATATATTCGCCTAGTGAGTTTCCCTTCTCCCTAACATAAATAGGATAGAGGGTTGAGTGTCTTTTAGACTGCCGTGGTGTAGTTGATTAAAGCGTCGGCTATCGTCCTGACGGTCGGCGGTTCGAACCCCACTGAGAGATTAGAAACATTTAGTGGTTCAAGTGTATTTGTGATCTATACTCAATATATATATATATAGAGAGAGAGATAGTTAATTTATATATATATATATATATAATACAAAATAATATATATATATAATATATATATATATATATAGAGAGAGAGAGGACATATTTAGAGACTAGAATAAGTTTACCTTTTTCCACCTCTGAATAATAAAGAATGCTATATTTATTCTCTTACTTCCGCTCTCTCTCTCTCTCTCTCTCTCTCTCTCTCTCTCTCTCTCACACAAACACACTGTTTTTTTTTTCTCTCTCTCTCTCTCTCTCTCTCTCTCTCTCTCTCTCTCTCTCCATAACGAGTAGTGCACTAAACAATCTCTCTCCTCCCACTTCGAGCATCTCCCCGGAGTGGAGCGCAAGGTCTTTGAGATACTTACTATTCATTGTATCTCCTTGTAACTCCTTGTAACTATATAATAATATCAATGCATATTAATGGTATAAATGATCACACAGGGGAGCATTGTTTGTAGAATTGGAAAGTTAATTTATTTAGACACATTATTCCGCTAATGTATGTGTTTTTGTGTAGAAATTGTCATCCACAGAAAGACATACACCTACGTCTATGTACACTCATACTGACACACACACACACACACACACTAGAAATATTTCCACATTAAAAAAACTAGCACACACTCCCCATTAAAGTAGACAATCACATACACACTTGCAGACGCACACAATCCAGGAATCGTACACACACAAACATACACATATACTCTATACTACACGCAGACGCAGTTATATACAACATACATAACAACACTATTTCACATACACACACACAAACACATATGTACAGAGAGAGAGAGAGAGAGAGAGAGAGAGAGAGAGAGAGAGAGAGAGAGAGAGAGAGAGAGAGAGAAAATAGATATAGATAGATAGATAGATAGATAGATAGATAGATATAGATAGATAGATAGAGAGAGAGAGAGAGAGATAGTGATATATATATATATATATATATATAGAGAGAGAGAGAGAGAGAGAGAGAGAGAAAAAATAGAGATAGATAGATAGATAGATAGATAGATAGATAGATAGATAGATAGATAGATAGATAGATAGATAGATAGATAGATAGATAGATAGATAGATAGATAGATAGATAGATAGATAGATAGATAGATAGATAGATAGATAGATAGATAGATAGAGAGAGAGAGAGAGAGAGAGAGAGAGAGAGAGAGAGAGAGTTACCCAAGTGCTGCAGAAAACAGACAAACACTCACGAAATAATATCAAAACAACCGCAATTTCCATACCATTATTATTCGAGGACCTTAGGGAACAGATGTGCAAAAATAAAAGTTAGCGTATAGTGGATGGCAACACAACAACATAAATGCAAAATAAAAAATATATACATAAATACATGAATAACGCATCAACAACTTAGTGCGTGCGTTCGTCTGTGTAATCGAGACACGTGTCGTATAAATTACATTAATTTCAAGTGCCGATAATCTTTTCCCTGGCTTGTAGGAATAATAATAATAACAATACTTATAATGATAATAATAATAATGATAATAATAATAATAATAAATGATGATGATAATAATAAAACAATTAATAATAATAATAATAATATCAACAATAATTATAATAATTATGATAATAGTAATACATTCTGAAGTCTGACATAATTATGCACTCATACATATCTTTTCGTGATTGTATATTTATTTATTAACCTATCTGCTTATCTATCTATCTATCTATTTATTTATCTACCTATCTATCTATCTCTCTTTTCGCTTACCTATCTATAAATAAATCCTTACCTATTTAAATGGTCTGATTAATCAACATATAATATATAATCAAAACTAATCAAGCGTGTCACTGATTTGTCAGGTGTGTGTGTGTTTTTTTCTATGTACTGTAGGTGAAGGGGACACAAGGCAAAACTGTCTGACGAGTGCCTCCCCTAGAATTGAGAGAGTTACAGGGCCAAAATCAAAGAATGTTCGAGCCAAAAATGCCTGAACACACGGAGTTTGAAGCAATTCAAGTCATAGGATGAGGGAAATATGGATTCAGGGAGAGACTTCCAGAACTCAGTCATTGAATAGAAGAAAGGATGGAAATATCGTTTCACTCTTGGGTTGGAGAGTTGCACAGATTAGGGGTGAGATTGTGTTGCAAGACGGGTGCTACGTACTCTGCGTAGAGGAGGTGGTATACTCTGAGAAAGTGTGTGTGTGTTAGTGATTGTGAGTGTGTCTGATAACTCGGTAAGTATGCAAAAAATCATCTAATGGTAGCGGATAACTCCAGACTCTGCCACCTTTCCTTCCTTTTCCAAGGGCCCCCAACATTTAACAGATTCTGAACTATCTCGCTTAACCCTTTTGCTACCACAGATCCTTCTTAAAATGCATAAAACAGTCTAAATAAAGCTAGAATAAAATCTAAAGGTCGTTGCCGGTACAAAAGGGGTTATTATGTATATATTGTGTTATGATCTCCTTACGAATTATGTATATATTGTGTTATGATCTCCTTACGAATTATGTATATATTGTGTTATGATCTCCTTACGAATTATGTATATATTGTGTTATGATCTCCTTACGAATTATGTATATATTGTGTTATGATCTCCTTACGAATTATGTATATATTGTGTTATGATCTCCTTACGAATTATGTATATATTGTGTTATGATCTCCTTACGAATTATGTATATATTGTGTTATGATCTCCTTACGAATTATGTATATATTGTGTTATGATCTCCTTACGAATTATGTATATATTGTGTTATGATCTCCTTACGAATTATGTATATATTGTGTTATGATCTCCTTACGAATTGAGTTGCCAAATAGATCTGAAACGAGTATAGAATCCTCCCAAACCCCGGTAACTACGAACAAGCCAATATAGTGCTATGGGTTCCTTATAATTTGAGCTGCCAAGTATAGCCACCCAAATCCCCCACAACAGTAAACAGGCCTACATTGTGCAAATAATTTGAGTTGCCAAGTCGATCTGAAACGAGTCTAACCACCCAAATGTTCCCCTAAACAGTGAACAGGTCTATACATTGCGATGGTTTCTTTATAATTTGAGCTGCCAAGTCGATCTGAGACGAGTATAGTCACCCAAATCCCCTAAAAAACAGTGAATATTCCCTTTAAATTTGAGCTGCCAAGTAGATCTGAAACGAAATTAGCCACCCAAATCTCCCCCACAACAGTGAACAGGCCAATATTGCGTGATGGTTTCCTTACAGACTAGAGGGGTAAAAGGCAGCCACTTAAGGATAACAATGGAGGGACAGGGGGGAGGGGAGGAGGGAATAGAGGGGGAGGGGGGGGGGGGAATGGTTCTCCCTATAGTGTGAGGTATTGTTGATGAAGGAGAGTTGGGTAGAATGGGAAGATGAATGAGAGTGAATGAATGAGTGTGTGTGTGTGTGTGTATGTGTGTATGTGTGTGTGTGAGAGAGAGAGAGAGAGAATGGTTCTCCCTATAGTGTGAGGTATTGTTGATGAAGGAGAGTTGGGTAGAATGGGAAGATGAATGAGAGTGAATGAATGAGTGTGTGTGTGTGTGTGTGTGTGTGTGTATGTGTGTGTGTGTGAGAGAGAGAGAGAGAGAATGGTTCTCCCTATAGTGCGAGGCATTGTTGACGAAGAGTTGGGAGAATGGAATGAGTGAAAGATAGTGAGTGAGTGAGTGAGTGAGTGAGTGGGCGAGAGCAAGATAGAGAGAGAGTATAATATATGGTTTACCCGTGTTGGATAATGTAATGGTGGAATAGAGATAGAGTGAGCGAGAAGGATAGATAGATAGATAGACAGGCAGACAGACAGACAGACAGACAGACAGACAGACAGACAGACAGACAGACAGACATATATACAGATAGATAGATAGATAGATAGATTGATTGATTGAATGGCCCTAATAACTCCTTAATTATGCAAAAAATCGTCTACTGGCATTAGATAAACCCAGATTATCCTAACACCTTTCCTCCTCCATCTGCTTCCATTTGACCTAATGTATATATTCTCATTCTCTCTCTCTCTCTCTCTCTCTCTCTCTCTCTTTCTCTAACTTTTTATATAATCTCTGTGCACCCTCTACCCTAAAACACTCCCTCTCTCTCTCTTCCTTATTTCCCAATATCATTCCCACACTATCACACTCACTCACTCACTCTCACTCTCTGTCTCACTCTCTTTCTTTCTCTCTCTCTCTTGCCTCTTTTTCCTCTATCATTCTCTCATTCTTACACACACACACCCTCTCTCACTCTCACACTCACTCACTCTCTCTCTCTCTGTCTCTCCCTTTGTTCCTGTCTATCATTCTCACTCTCACACTCACTCTTAATCACTCACTCTCACTCTCTCTCTCGCTCTCTCTCTCTTTCTCCTAATTGGCTGCATGAAATAGGTACATTGTTCCCGTCCAATATAGTAACAGTGTGTTGCCTCGGCATAAATACAGGGGAAGTATAGTTAAAGGCCCGTGAGAGAGAGAGAGAGAGAGAGAGAGAGAGAGAGAGAGAGAGAGAGAGAGAGAGAGAGAGAGAGAGAGTGTGTGTGTAGGGGTGGGGGGGATAATGCATAAATTAACTAATTTTTTACGGTACATGTACAATTTATGGATGAACTTCAGAGTGTATGACAAACAGGAATCCATCATGATTAGTACACCTGTAGATAGATAGATAGATAGAGAGATAGAGATAGAGAGAGAGAGAGAGAGCGAGAGATCGAGGCCAAAAGGTTTTCCCTTCCCCAAGACTTTGATATTAAAGGGGGGTTGGAGGGGAGGGGGGAGTGGGGGGGGGGGTAGGAGGGGAGGGGGCAGGGAACAGTGGGGAGATATTAAATGGAGGGTCCAGGGGTGGGGGGGGGGGGGGGGGGAAAGGATAAGGGGAGGGGGGAGGGGGACCGTGGGGAGATATTAAATGGGGGTCTAGGCGTGGGGGGGGGGGGGGGCAAGGCTAAGGGGAGGGATGAGGGGGACAGTGGGGAGATATTAAATGGGGGCTCAGCAGTTGGGGGGGGGGGGGGGCGAGGGGGGCAAGGATAAGGGGAAGGGTGGAGGGGGACAGTGGGCAGATATTAAATGGGGGGATTCAGGGGGGGGGGGGAGACGAGGGGGGGAAGGAGAAGGAGGGGGGGAGAGGGGGGGGGGGGGGCAGTGGGGAGATATTTGGGTCAGTGGGTTGAGATGTCTGGGGTCGAGATCCTTCGATGGAGATATCTTGCCTACATCTACGCAAAATAAAATACAGGAACTACGAACACATCAACAAACATCAGTTTAAAGGAGAGATGCTAAGTGTTTGGATTTTTTTTTTTTTTTTTTGTGTTTTTTTTTTTTTTATAGTTTCCTTCCTATAAATACCCCCTAGACCCTCCCTTCAAGATAAATTTGTACATTACAGGCTCGTTATCGCTCGCCAGGAATATATCTCGACACCTAAATGGCACACAAGGTCTTAATATTGACAAAAAAGGGAAGTAAAGCCTTAAAATCTAAAACACAATGGGGCCAATCACGAGGGAGAAGGAGTGCCAGAACAAAACATGGCAGCCCTTAACCCCTTCTGTGCCGGCGACGTCTTGATAATTATATTCTAGCTTGATTTAGACGATTTTGTGCAGCCTAAAAAAAATAATCTGTGGTAGCCAAAAGTGTTAAGGGGAGATTTCCACTTGAGGGATTTTTTTCATGTTCCCTTTCTTTCTCATGTTTAGCCCCATTGCTTATGAGGTTGTAAGACGTTCGCCCCATTAGTTTGGTGATTTTTAAGAATGTTCGTCCCATTTCTGTCAATTTTAAGACCTTTCGTTCCATTTAGGTGTCGATTTTATCCTGGCGAGCGATAGCAAGCCTGTAATTTAAGAGGAACCGGCTTTCAGCCGGGACATTTTTCTACCGAAAAATGTACAAATTTATCTTGAAAGGGGCTCAAGGGGGTGTAATCTTAAGCTTGATGGATATCTAGGGACCAAACTAAAAACCTCCCCTTAAGTGAGAGAGTTCGAAGCTTGTTAATGGCAAGAGGTCCTTCCTAAGCTGAATAAAATCATCCAATAGTTGCCAGACTATAACGAAAAGGACGTCACCGGGACAGAAGGGGTTAAGGGGTAAAGGACGTCACCGGGACAGAAGGGGTAAAGGACGTCACCGGGACAGAAGGGGTGAAGGGGTAAAGGACGTCACCGGGACAGAAGGGGTTAAGGACGTCACCGGGACAGAAGGGGTTAAGGACGTCACCGGGACAGAAGGGGTTAAGGGGTAAAGGACGTCACCGGGACAGAAGGGGTTAGGGGTAAAGGACGTCACCGGGACAGAAGGGGTTAAGGGGTAAAGGACGTCACTGGGACAGAAGGGGTTAGGGGTAAAGGACGTCACCGGGACAGAAGGGGTTAAGGGGTAAAGGACGTCACCGGGACAAAAGGGGTAAAGGACGTCACCGGGACAGAAGGGGTTAAGGGGTAAAGGACGTCACCGGGACAGAAGGGGTAAAGGACGTCACCGGGACAGAAGGGGTAAAGGACGTCACCGGGACAGAAGGGGTTAGGGGTAAAGGACGTCACCGGTACAGAAGGGGTTAAGGGGTAAAGGACGTCACCGGTACAGAAGGGGTTAAGGGTAAAGGACGTCACCGGGACAGAGGGGGTTAGGGGTAAAGGACGTCACCGGTACAGAAGGGGTTAAGGGGTAAAGGACGTCACCGGGACAGAAGGGGTTATGGGGTAAAGGACGTCACCGGGACAGAAGGGGTTAAGGGGTAAAGGACGTCACCGGGACAGAAGGGGTTAAGGGGTAAAGGACATCACCGGGACAGAAGGGGTAAAGGACGTCACCGGGACAAAAGGGGTTAAGGGGTAAAGGACGTCACCGGTACAGAAGGGGTAAAGGACGTCACCGGGACAGAAGGGGTTAAGGGGTAAAGGACGTCACCGGGACAGAAGGGGTTAAGGGGTAAAGGACGTCACCGGGACAGAAGGGGTAAAGGACGTCACCGGTACAGAAGGGGTTAAGGGGTAAAGGACGTCACCGGGACAGAAGGGGTTAAGGGGTAAAGGACGTCACCGGGACAGAAGGGGTTAGGGGGTAAAGGACGTCACCGGGACAGAAGGGGTTAAGGACGTCACCGGGACAGAAGGGGTTAAGGGGTAAAGGACGTCACCGGGACAGAAGGGGTTAGGGGTAAAGGACGTCACCGGGACAGAAGGGGTTAAGGGGTAAAGGACGTCACTGGGACAGAAGGGGTTAGGGGTAAAGGACGTCACCGGGACAGAAGGGGTTAAGGGGTAAAGGACGTCACCGGGACAGAAGGGGTAAAGGACGTCACCGGGACAGAAGGGGTTAAGGGGTAAAGGACGTCACCGGGACAGAAGGGGTAAAGGACGTCACCGGGACAGAAGGGGTAAAGGACGTCACCGGGACAGAAGGGGTTAGGGGTAAAGGACGTCACCGGTACAGAAGGGGTTAAGGGGTAAAGGACGTCACCGGTACAGAAGGGGTTAAGGGTAAAGGACGTCACCGGGACAGAAGGGGTTAGGGGTAAAGGACGTCACCGGTACAGAAGGGGTTAAGGGGTAAAGGACGTCACCGGGACAGAAGGGGTTATGGGGTAAAGGACGTCACCGGGACAGAAGGGGTTAAGGGGTAAAGGACGTCACCGGGACAGAAGGGGTTAAGGGGTAAAGGACATCACCGGGACAGAAGGGGTAAAGGACGTCACCGGGACAAAAGGGGTTAAGGGGTAAAGGACGTCACCGGTACAGAAGGGGTAAAGGACGTCACCGGGACAGAAGGGGTTAAGGGGTAAAGGACGTCACCGGGACAGAAGGGGTTAAGGGGTAAAGGACGTCACCGGGACAGAAGGGGTAAAGGACGTCACCGGTACAGAAAGGGTTAAGGGGTAAAGGACGTCACCGGGACAGAAGGGGTTAAGGGGTAAAGGACGTCACCGGGACAGAAGGGGTTAGGGGGTAAAGGACGTCACCGGGACAGAAGGGGTTAAGGGGTAAAGGACGTCACCGGGACAGAAGGGGTTAGGGGGTAAAGGACGTCACCGGGACAGAAGGGGTTAAGGGGTAAAGGACGTCACCGGGACAGAAGGGGTTAAGGACGTCACCGGGACAGAAGGGGTTAAGGACGTCACCGGGACAGAAGGGGTTAAGGGGTAAAGGACGTCACCGGGACAGAAGGGGTAAAGGACGTCACCGGGACAGAAGGGGTTAAGGACGTCACCGGGACAGAAGGGGTTAAGGGGTAAAGGACGTCACCGGGACAGAAGGGGTAAAGGACGTCACTGGGACAGAAGGGGTTAAGGGGTAAAGGACGTCACCGGGACAGAAGGGGTTAAGGGGTAAAAGACGTCACCGGGACAGAAGGGGTTAAGGGGTAAAGGACGTCACCGGGACAGAAGGGGTTAAGGGGTAAAGGACGTCACCGGGACAGAAGGGGTTAGGGGGTAAAGGACGTCACCGGGACAGAAGGGGTTAAGGGGTAAAGGACGTCACCGGGACAGAAGGGGTTAGGGGGTAAAGGACGTCACCGGGACAGAAGGGGTTAAGGGGTAAAGGACGTCACCGGGACAGAAGGGGTTAAGGACGTCACCGGGACAGAAGGGGTTAAGGACGTCACCGGGACAGAAGGGGTTAAGGGGTAAAGGACGTCACCGGGACAGAAGGGGTTAAGGGGTAAAGGACGTCACCGGGACAGAAGGGGTAAAGGACGTCACCGGGACAGAAGGGGTTAAGGACGTCACCGGGACAGAAGGGGTTAAGGGGTAAAGGACGTCACCGGGACAGAAGGGGTAAAGGACGTCACTGGGACAGAAGGGGTTAAGGGGTAAAGGACGTCACCGGGACAGAAGGGGTAAAGGACGTCACCGGGACAGAAGGGGTAAAGGACGTCACCGGTACAGAAGGGGTTAAGGGGTAAAGGACGTCACCGGGACAGAAGGGGTTAGGGGTAAAGGACGTCACCGGGACAGAAGGGGTTAAGGGGTAAAGGACGTCACCGGGACAGAAGGGGTAAAGGACGTCACCGGTACAGAAGGGGTTAAGGGGTAAAGGACGTCACCGGGACAGAAGGGGTTAAGGGGTAAAGGACGTCACCGGGACAGAAGGGGTAAAGGACGTCACCGGGACAGAAGGGGTTAAGGGGTAAAGGACGTCACCGGGACAGAAGGGGTAAAGGACGTCACCGGGACAGAAGGGGTAAAGGACGTCACCGGGACAGAAGGGGTTAAGGGGTAAAGGACGTCACCGGGACAGAAGGGGTAAAGGACGTCACCGGGACAGAAGGGGTAAAGGACGTCACCGGGACAGAAGGGGTAAAGGACGTCACCGGGACAGAAGGGGTTAAGGGTAAAGGACGTCACCGGGACAGAAGGGGTAAAGGACGTCACCGGGACAGAAGGGGTAAAGGACGTCACCGGGACAGAAGGGGTAAAGGACGTCACCGGGACAGTCACCGGACAGAAGGGTAAAGGACGGCACCGGGACAGAAGGGGTAAAGGACGTCAACGGGACAGAAGGGGTAAAGGACGTCACCGGGACAGAAGGGGTAAAGGACGTCACCGGGACAGAAGGGGTAAAGGACGTCACCGGGACAGAAGGGGTAAGGACGTCACCGGGACAGAAGGGGTAAAGAACGTCTCCGGGACAGAAGGGGTTAAGGGTAAAGGACGTCACCGGGACAGAAGGGGTAAAGGACGTCACCGGGACAGAAGGGGTAAAGGACGTCACCGGGACAGAAGGGGTAAAGGACGTCACCGGGACAGAAGGGGTTAAGGGTAAAGGACGTCACCGGGACAGAAGGGGTAAAGGACGTCACCGGGACAGAAGGGGTAAAGGACGTCACCGGGACAGAAGGGGTTAAGGGGTAAAGGACGTCACCGGGACAGAAGGGGTAAAGGACGTCACCGGGACAGAAGGGGTTAAGGACGTCACCGGGACAGAAGGGGTTAAGGACGTCACCGGGACAGAAGGGGTTAAGGGGTAAATAATAATAAGGGGGAGATTTCCACTTGAGGGACTTTTCTTGTGACTCCTTTCTCCCTCATGTTTAGCCTCATTGCTTTTGAGATTTTAAGACGTTCGCCCCATTATTTTGGCGATTTTAAGAACTTTCGCCCAATTTCTGTCAATTTTAAGAACTTTCGTGCCATTTAGGTGTCGATTTTTTCCAGGCGAGCGATAGCGAGCCTATAATTTAAGAGGAGCCGGCCTTTGGCCGGGACATTTTTCTACCGAAAAATGTACAAATTTATCTTGAAAGGGGGTCAAGGGAGTGTGATTATAAACAATATGGATGTCTAGGGAACAAACTAAAAACCTCCCCTTAACCTTAGTTTATATCATAGTCTAACCAAAAATCGTAACCAAACATCGTAACTATCTAAATCTAACATGAAATTATCTAATTTGATCTGCGGGTGGTATTTTCGGGCCTCCTCTGTTTCGCGCCATTAGTTCGGATATTTTAAGACGTTTCACCTCATTAGTTTGGTGATGATACGACACCTCGCCCTATTCAGGTGTCGACATTTGTTTTCCGGGCGAGCGATAGTGAAGTCCCGAACCTATCATTGTTGGCTTATTGGCCTATATGGTATCTCGTTTGGTTGACCTCAAAATTACCACCCCCCCCCCGCTCCCTCTGCCATGTATTTACTGGTAATTGCCGGGAAACTGAAGATGGAACGGGGCTTTTGTGGAGGTGATTTCTTCCGTTCGTTATTGCTGCTCGCTCTCGCTCTCTCTCTCTCTCTCTTTCGGTCTCTCTCTCTCTCTCTCTCTCTCTCTTTCGCTCTCTATCTTTTCTTTCTTTTATTCTCTCTCTCTCTTTCGCTCTCTCTCTCTCTCTCTCTCTCTCGCTCTCTATCTTTTCTTTCTTTTATTCTCTCTCTCTCTCTCTCTCTCTGATTTTTTATATAATCTTTGTGCACCCTCTACCCTAAAACTCTCTCCTCTCTCTCTCTCTCTCTCTGGTGTGTGTGTGTGTGTGTGTGTGTGTGTGTGTGTGTGTGTGTGTGTGTGTGTGTGTGTACTTGAAAATGTTATACATTAAAATATAAATAAATAAATACAAATTAATAGAATAATTGTATATATATTTTCACTTGCTTGCTGTACTAAAACGTCCTTTAACTATGTATATACGACCTTCCTCCATTCATTATGTAAGCACACACCCACTTTCCACATCCACTTAGGCTACAAGTGCTCTCTTCTCTTCCTCTTTACGGATTTAAAAAAATTGTTTTGTGCCATCTCGTTTTTTGTTCTCTCTCTCTCTCTGGGTTGTATCCATTCGGCCCCTTTCAGCCTACTGTTTTAAGACGTTTATCCCCATCCAGGTGTCGATGTTTTCCTGGCGAGCGGTAGCGAACCAGCATATTGTTTTAATAATGTTTTTTACAGCAGGCTAAATTTGTACATTTTTTGATAGAAAAATGTCTCCGGCGAAGCCGGATTTCCCCCTACAATGCTGGCTCGCTATCGCTCGCCAGGAAGAAATCGACACCTGGATGGGGATAAATGTCTTAAAACAGTTGACTGAATGCGGCCGAATGGATACAAGGCAGAGAAAGAGAGAAAAGGAGAGAAAAAAAGCAGGTGACCCCCCTTAATATTGTTTCTTCTGTTATTGTCCACCACCAGGATACGTTATGCCTATAGTCCTTCTGTTATTGTCCACCACCAGGATACGTTATGCCTATAGTCCTTCTGTTATTGTCCACCACCAGGATACGTTATGCCTATAGTCCTTCTGTTATTGTCCACCACCAGGATACGTTATGCCTATAGTCCTTGCATTATAAGTAGGCCTAATATGCTGACCAAGAACCTCTGTTACTAAAAAAATACCAGTAGAGTAATCGAGTGAATGTGTCTATACCATTTGGGAACAGTCAGCCTGGAAATAGGTGTTAACATTGGCAACCCATTTTCTCTAGCCCTATTTGGATAGCAGAGGTTAGGGGTAGACTGTATAATTAATAGACTAAAGACGATCTGTATGGCTGGTGGTGGTAATGCTGCATCTAGAATACGTCCTTCTCTAAAACTATATAATTATCATGTTCCTTCCAACAACCAACTATACTCCTAAAATCGATTAATGAAATTTACAAACACATGTGGCAGTCCGTGGATTCGAACCCAGGATGCTCACACCGAAAATCAACACCTTATGCATCGCACCACGAAGACAGTTAAAGGTTGGTGGACACTGCCTACGATTTATTATGCAACTTCGAATCCTGCATATCAATCTAAGCATGTACACACATCCCAACTGCAACTCACGTAGGCTATGCATATTTTCGTTTTCAGTTTTCTGATGTTTTTTTTTTTTTTTTTATATCTATTGAACTAATAATTTACTTCGCCAAACACCCAGAGATCCTCGAGAAAAGTGGTTTGATTAAATATCGAAACAGCAAAGAAGATGGTCGTACTGCATCTAAAATAAAGCCTCCTTAATATATTTCACGACCTATATATATTTTTTATTTTTTTTATTTTTTTCTATGTGATTGAGGGAGGCAAAAGGCATAACTGCCTATAGCGAGTGCCTCCCCCATAGTTGAAAGAGTGACAGGGCCAAAATCAAGGGACGTTCGAGCCAAAATGCCTGGACACACGGAGTTTGAAGCAATTTAAGTCATAGGAAGCGGGAAAGACTGATTCTGGGAGAGAGTTCCAGAGCTCAGCTGTTGAGTAGAAGAAAGTTTGAGAGTAACGTTTCACTCTTGGGTTGGAGAGTTGCACAGAGTAGGGGTGAGATTGAGTTGCAAGACGGGTACCACGTGCCCTACGTAAAGGAGGTGGTATGCACTGGGATAGCTCTGAGGAACACCGATTATTATAGTAGCGATAGAATAGCGAGAGAGATGCAACATTGCGGCGGAGAGAGAGAGATTGCAGAGAGTTGGTGAGTGGACGGGAGTTAATGATACGAAAGGCCTTCCTTTCAACCTTGTCTAGGAGAGCGGTGTGAGAGGAACCTCCCCACACATGTGAACAATACTCAATACAAGGGCGCACTATGCCCCTGTACAGAGCAAGAAGCTGTGCAGGGGAAAAGAACCCCCTAAGGCGGTTGAGCACACCCAGCTTCTGGGAGGCTGCCTTAGCAAGACTGGTAATATGGTCCTTCCAAATGAGAGCAGAAGAAAAAGAGACACCAAGAATATTGAGAGAAGATGAAGGGTTGATTTTTGTATTGTTGAAGAATAAGGGATAGTCCGCTGGGAGATCCTGACGGGTAGATAGATGGAGAAATTGGGTTTTGGAAGCATTAAAGTTAACAAGGTTTTCTCTGCCCCAATTGGAAATAGTATTTAGATCAGAATTTAAGAGTTCTATGGCTTCATTACGTTTGTCGTTGAGGGATTGCTGGCTGGGGCGTTCTGAAAAAGTAATGGAGTAGTGTAAGGTTGAGTCGTCTGCGTATGAATGGATGGGAATTAAGGTACAGTTAAGGAGATCATTTATAAAATTTAGAAAGAGAATAGGAGATAGGACAGAACCCTGAGGAACACCGGAGTTTATAGGGTGAGGAAGTGAACAATGGCCGTCCACAACCGCGGCTATGGAACGGCCGGAAAGGAAATTAGAGACAAAGGCACAGATGGAGGGATAGAAACCGAAGGAGGGTAGTTTAGAAATTAAAGATTTATGCCAGACTCTATCGAAGGCTTTCGATATGTCTAGTGCAATAGAAAAAGTCTCACCGAAGTCCCGAAAGGAGGATGACCAAGAGTTAGTAAGATATGAAAGAAGATCACCAGTAGAGCGACCCTTAAGGAAGCCATACTGGCATTCTGAGAGCAGATAATGAGAAGAGAAATGCTTAAGAAATTTGGAAGCAAGAATAGTTTCAAAAGCTATAGAAAGACAAGAAATGAGAGCAATTGGACGATAGTTGGAGGGTTGAGAGCGGTCACCCTTCTTTGGGACAGGTTGAATGTGAGCAAACTTCCAGCATGAAGGGAAGATGTTAGAGGATAGACAGAGACGAAAGAGTTTGCCTAGGCAGGGAGTCGGCACGGAAGCACAGTTTTTGAGAACAACAGGAGGAACACCGTCCGGACCGTACGCCTTATTAGTGTTAAGCCCAGAGAGGGTAGAAAGTACATCTTTAGAAGAGATTAGGATATTAGGGGGTGAGACAGTGAAGCACGGGAACAAGGTGGCTTCAGAGATGGGGTCGCTTCGGACCATGAGTGAGCACCATGCCTCATGTGAAGGCAAGATGGCAGGTGCTCGTTGTACTCTACGTGCTTCACATGCCTCACTCCCTAGTCTGGAACAAGACCTCACAGGCTTCACTGCTCATTGTACAGCTGTGAATGTCCAGGCTCTCAGCCTATGCCCGAGAGGGAGTAAGTTGGAATATAGAAAAAAAAAAAAAAAAAAAAAAAGTAAGAGAGAGGAGGGCGGAGAAGGAGGAATAGCACCAGAATCATCCAAGGTGGAGTTTCTAGCAAAAGTTTGAGCGAAGAGTTTAGCTTTGTCAGAGGAAGAAGTGATGGTTGTGCCATCAGAGTGGGAAAGGGGAGGGAAAGACGAGGAAGAGAAATTGTTGGAGAGGTTTTTGGCTAGATGCCAGAAAGCTTGGGAAGAGCTAGAGTTGGATAGTTCAGTGCATTTATTATTGATGAAAGAGTGTTTGGCAAGTCGAAGAACAGATTTGGCTTGATTCCGGGCAGAAACATATGAAGAATGCGAGTCTTGAGTTTTAAGGCGTCTGTACCGTTTGAATGCTTCCTCCTTATTGCGGACAGCAGTAGAACAGGCGTGAGTAAACCAAGATTTTTTAGCATTAGTCTGAGAGAAAGAGAATGGAATATATGCTTCCATGCCCGATAGGATTACTTCAGTAATGCGTTCAGCACTCTCCTCGGGTCCTCGGTGGTAATGCTGCATCTAGAATACGTCCTTCTCTAAAACTATATAATTTTCGTTTTCAGTTTTCTGATGGTTTCTGTTTTTTTTATATCTATTGAACTAATAATTTACTTCGCCAAACACCCAGAGATCCTCGAGAAAAGTGGTTTGATTAAATATCGAAACAGCAAAGAAGATGGTCGTACTGCATCTAAAATAAATCCTCCTTAATATGATATTTCACGACCTATATACTTACTTTTCCATTAACACCTACCAAACTAATACACTTTCTTTGTCAAATAATCAAAGGTTCTGTTGTAGTTCGTCTGAGGCTGTCGAGAATGTGGTGTTGCTGCATTTCGAATAATTCGTTTACGTTTATTATCATTTGTGTTTTTGGTAGTTTCTGTATCTTCCTAACTTATAAATCCTTGTCAAACACTTACAGATCCTTATGAAAAGTAGGGTGTAGGTGCCATAGACTTTTCGAGACAATAGGCATTAATGAAGAGGTTGGTGGTCTTTGCATTAATGAAGAGGTTGGTGGTCTTTGCATTAATGAAGAGGTTGGTGGTCTTTGCATTAATGAAGAGGTTGGTGGTCTTTATCTAGTAGCCTATGTCCTGTAATCAAACTTTTTAGTAGCTTTTGGTGGAATCTGTTAGGCATTACTACAAAACTAATATACATTTCCCCAATGTTCTTCGTGCACTTACCGTGGTCTTTTCGAGGCAACGGAGAAGATGATGGTGCTGCATCTCGAATATGTCCTCCTCCTTCATGAACTCGTCCATCTCTATGCCGCTCTCCTGCGCCGCCAGCCTCGCCTCCGCCGCCTTCTTCTTGCTGACGAAGGCCGCTCCTGAAGACGCCTTGGCGATCCGGATGCGAGCCAAGCGGGCCTTCTGCATTGGGGGGAAGGAAACGAGGGAGAAGGTGTTAATACATAAGATGTGATTATAGATAGGTCTTGTTCAATATATAACGTCAAGAGTACTAGAGTCTCCACTGAATTAAAGTCAATGCCTGCCCTATACATCGCCAGTCTGCCTTCATAACCGGTACTAAACTCAATTTATTTCTAACCCGGAGAGTTTGCACTAAGCCACGTTGAACCAGAGTACTCAACTTCGTGGTGATTGGCTGATATTATTGTGTCTGAATAACGCCTTTCAATTGCTAAAACAAACACAACAAATATAGCTCACAGTACTATCAGAAAATCAGCCAATCACGACTAAGTGCACATTGACCAGGTTATCAAAACAAACAAAGTATACTTAGGTATTTCTATTCGCCTTTATATATCCCGTAATATTAGGATGATGTGAATGGTTAAGTAGTTATTAATTTTGATCTTAAGACAGGAGGCGACTTTAATGCCATGGTGACTATAGTGTTATTGACATTACAACTTCATAGCGTGGCAGTCCTGAAGTCAGGCTACGATCTTGTCACAGGAAGGTTTTTTAATGTTTAAATTTGTGACTTCATTTATAAGAGTTCGTTCTTCACATAAGCGGATACCAAACTGCTGGAAAATAATAACACAAGAAAAGAAACAACACGGTGGCAGGCCAAAATGGGTGGTGCTGGAAGCGAATGACGTCAGCAGCGAAAAGTTGTGATTACCGCCACAGATTAAAAAAAAAACCCATAAAACCAAAGAATACACAGAAGAGGAACACTGAGGATGATTCAACACAAAGAACACGCCACAGTTAGGGTCTAGCATCTCTCATACACATTCCCATCCACAGCAAGCAGACGCATTTTGTGGTAGCCAAGTGCAAGTGAAATCCACCGAGTTAACCAATCTAGCGTCATCAAAGTCCATCGACAGACCAGAGGATTGTGTTACTCTCTCAGTCCAATGAGGGTTTGTAGTTTACTTTTGACAACTTTATACTTAATATATTTACTATAAGAAAAACCCTTTAGATTCAAACGATTAATAAACTGTCAATTTTTAAATTTCTTTAGCTGAGTGCAAGAAGACCAAGTGTCCAGAATAGTGAACTATATAGTGAATATATGAATATATATAGTGAACTATATAGTGAATATATGAATATATATAGTGAACTTTCCAGAATAGTGAACTATATGTAAAAATATGTTCTTTTCTTGGTAAAATGGCCAAGTTTGTTCTCCATTAGTAGCATATATGCAACTAATGGAGGAGGATATTGGCCTTTATTCCATTGAAAGGTATATATCTTTAGACATGGTTTACACAGTCAGAGTTTTAGACATGGTTTACACAGTCAGAGTTTTCAGACATTTCTGGACAATGGCTCGATTTACAATCAGCCGGAGATTTAGGCAAGACCTCAAAGGTTTACAATCTTGCTAATCTTGTCCTACAGATCAGCAAAGAGTATCACAGATCATCTACGCCGATCTTGGTATTCTCAGCGTTAGAATGGATAGACTCGGGTGGCGGCGGACGAACCACTCGGCTAGGACCAAACGCGGCACACAAGGATTCTAGAAGAGATCTCCGTATAGCTGAGCCAGTGAAGGTAAAACAGAGATGTGCAGAGTGTGTGTAGCAGCTTCCAGTAGTATAATGTGCCCTACTAGTATTATCTCTACTACGCCTAGTCATTATTGGTTATCTTTCTCTCTACATCATCATCCAACCTCCTTCTCCTCCCAACTTTATTCAACAGTTTTTTCTTTGGCTTTCGTTTGCCTTTATAGAGAACTCGCCTGTACTTCCTCGCGTTTCAGAAGGGCGCGCTGGGAAAGAAAGGTGGAGTGTTGTCAGTGTTGGGGGAGCAGAGCCTTGGATTAACAAAGAGTGCTACACCAACTAGGGTTGTACGGCCGCCATTTTGCACAGAGGGACCATTTTATTCGTTCGGTTCTATTTTCGTGTTAAGAGACCATTGTCAAGAATAGTTATCAGTTGCCTAAATAGTCCTTGGCACTAATCTGTCATGGTCATAGGAGGTGATAAGTTATGACATTTTGAGATCCTTATGACCTATGACGTATCAGTTTATTTATTGAGTACAACATCGCAATAATTTCCCTATACTCAAAGTAACTATAGTCTGTTCATTATAAGTAGGCCAGCAATCGTGACCCCTGACCTCTGTAACTAAATAAGGGCTAGAGGAAATGGTCTGTAATTGTCCACACCTATTCGCTGATTGACTCTTCCCAAATGATAGCTATATTTGCTTGATTACTCTAGTCTGTTTTGAGTTATAGAGGTTAGGGTTCCAGATTGTTGGTCTAATTATAATGAATCGATTATAGACAGTCGTAAGTTCGTATAGTAATATATCACACATTTCTAGTATTGCTCAATGAATACGATATCGAATGTCAAGCTGCGACGGTCATAAGGATACCCCACGTCGTAAATATTCTTAACCCTTTCTGTACCGGTGGCGTCTTTATTAATATAGTTTTGCTATATGTAGACGATTTTGTGTATATATTAGCGTACGTATTTGATTAAAACACTTTATGTGTCTATGCATATATTTATATATTGATTTATTGATTTATTTGAGACACAATTTTTACAATGTACTCCTTGACAATTTGGACTCCATGAAACTGTAAGGGTGTAATTTTTCTGTTGAATGTTTTTGTACTATACTAATTAGCTCCCAAAGGTGTATTTTTTTTTCTTCAGGAGGCACCCGACAACTATTCCTGACTGCGGTAGAGAACTATACAAAGTAATCTGGTATTTTATATAACACCATTGCCAATCCAATTTCACTATATATTTAGTTACAAAGACCGCTATATGAAATGTTATAAATATTCAATCATATGCCGAATGTCTATCAAATGCCCAAAATGTGATTGTAACTGATCTAAGATTATTTTTATTTACTAGACCGAACAAAATGTTTGATGGAATTGCCTCCTTATTCAGGTTTGTGTCTGCCTGCCTTCCGGTGTTGTATTGGTGGGTCTAAAGGTTCACTATTGTCTCTTTATTTCCAGCTGATGGTAAATTGTCATGTCTTCACCTTGATTTATCTGATATTACGAAGCTTTTGTAGCGAAATATGTTGTCATCTATACAAACTTTGTGTGTATATGATGCAGAGACATAGCAGTTTCATATTATTCCAGATTAAATACTGCTCTAAATTAAATTTGACGATTCACAATTCAAGTACAACAGACAGAAAGCAGATATCACAACCATCAGCTCAAGATGTTAATAAGTCTGGTGCTTCTCTTGCTTTAGGAAGTGTGAGGCCACAAATCTAATTCACCTCACATTTTGGTATTTTGTTTTAGTGGAAGATGAAAACCCCCTACTGCCAACCTCAACTGTTAGAACTATAGTAGTTCGCACAGGTCCCTCAGGTGAGGTTGATATACGCACCATAACTATAATAGCAATTACACTTGTTGACTAACATTACCAGACATATTAAAAACCCGAATGATATACTGAGGAAGGTGATATCTCGTAGTTGGAAGTTATCAATGCTCCGTATTATAATGTCATGTGCTTGGCGGCTATACTGTACACGTGTTGGGGTAACACTCCCTATATATGGCTCTGTGGTGGGGTGGGGTGGGGTGGGGTTGGGGGGGGGGGGGGACAGGGGATAGGTGGAGTAAACAAGGGGGGGTGGAACATAGGTGGGGGGGGGTGATAGTGGAACAGTGGGGTGGAATATGTGGGGTGGGACAGGGGGGGGGGGGGGTGATATTGGGGTGGGGGGGGGGGGTGATATGGGGGGAGTGGGGGTGGAAGTGAAATTATAGTGAACATGGAAAGGTACACCCACGAACCATAATACCTATACACTCATTTGAACCTTATGTATCGAACCCAAGTGAAACATTCCAGTGATGTGCACAGTCGGATACCATAGTCTCTGACCCATTCATTAAATATTCGTGGACTTCAGCTATTACTAGTTATGGAAGCATATCTCTGGACACGAAATTATGTATGTAATTATCTATTCATCAACTTCTAAACTATATAGACAATTTATTGAAAAGCATAGGGAATTTATAAGGAATGCAGGAATTGTTATGAGTGGGCTAGAGACTATGGCATCCGAGTATACTATCCCAAAAACTTTAGGGTTTGGGTTTATAGGTTCGAAGCATCAAATGGGTAGATAGATATTGTGGCTTGTGAGTGTACACAAGGGAAACACAGAGGGAGTTGGAGTGAAACCGGGTGTGGAACATGGGAGTTGTATACAAGGGGAACACATAGGAACATTGGAGTCGGGGAGTGGAACATGAGGGAGGAACACACAGGGAGAAGGAAGACACTAGAGGAAATATGTAAGGTGGAACATTGGGAAGTGGAACAATAGGGGAACACAGATGGAGAGAGGAAGATACTATGGTGGAACAGAAGGATGGTACAGTCGGGGACCGGAGTATCTGGACAATATATTGAAGTACAATTATAATACATTGGTAAACTGCTGGATCCACAAATACCAAGTTTCTCAATTAACCCCTTCACCACCATTAAGTAACTTTCATCATATGCTGGTCATTAGATAGACGATTTTCGTTAGTTTATAATCTACCTCTATGACTCAAATGGGTAAATATAATCTCAATAAACCCTCTTGATGACATAGGTACTTCTTAAACAGCAAACAATCGTCTAATCTTAGCCAGTATCAGAGGTAAAAAGGCGGCATGGCGTTGAAGACATTAACTAGTCAATGCTCATAATTTATTTTTATCAAGTGTTGTTCAGGTACTCATGACCACGACTGTACACTAGGGGAACACATAGCAACAGTGGAACCAGGAGAGGGGAGCATGAGGGAACACATAAGGAAGAGGGAGGAACTACAGAGAAGGGTGGAACATGGGGAATGGGACACACGGGGAACACTAAGGGAATGTAGACGAAAGGGAACACACAGACGGAGAGGCATTGGTACAAAGGGAAGGGGAACACACAGACGGAGAGGCATTGGTGGAACAGGGGAATAGTACAAAGGGAACAAAGGGAAGGGGAACACACAGACGGAGAGGCATTGGTGGAACAGGGGAATGATACAAAGGGAGGGGGGAACACAGACACGGAGAGGCATTGGTGGAACAGGGGAATGGTACAAAGGGAAGGGGAACACACAGACGGAGAGGCATTGGTGGAACAGGGAAATGGTACAAAGGGAACAAAGGGAGGGGGAACACATACGGGATACAAATGAAACAGAGGAACTGGATTATGGGATGTGGAACACTGAGTAGAAAACGAAAAGGGGAGACATAGGAAGTGGAGTGGAACTGAGGGGAGGTGGATTGGTGGAACATGAGGTGGAGTGAAACAATAAAGAACAAGGTAGTGGAACATGTAGTGGAGTGAATCAATACTGAACAGGGGAGTGGAACATGGAGTGGAGTGAATCAATAAAGAACAGGGTAGTGGAACATGGAGTGGAGTGAATCAATACTGAACAAGGGAGTGGAACATTGAGTGGAGTGAATCAATATTGAACAGGGTAGTGGAACATTGAGTGGAGTGAATCAATATTGAACAGGTTAGTGGAACATGAAGTGAATCAAGGGGGTGGAGTTTGAAGTGAAACGGGGTGGTGGTGAAACATGGGGGAAGTGAGATATGCAATACTCGCGAAACAAGGGTGTGGGAGGGAGGGCGGATAAACAAGGAAATTACACATAATCAGAATACAAAGGACAGGAAGAGGGAAATGAAACAAGTGAAGGACAGGTTGGGAGAGAGGTAACCTGACCAGGATTCGAACCCACTCACCCCAGGTATATTTGGGAGAGTTGGGCACCGTAACCACGCGTCCATGAGCGGATTGGCCGAGTGGCTACGGTGCCCAACTCTCCCAAATATACCTGGGGTGAGTGGGTTCGAATCCTGGCCAGGGTACCTCTCTCCCAATATGAAAGAGGACAGGAAACCGTGGCATTAATTGTAGAACGGATAGAAGAGGAGGGAGAAATGAGTGTGACCAGACGACTTAACCACTAAACCATTTCAACCAGTAGATCTCCACCAGCAACAACCCAACTATTCCTATTAGGTTAGGGTATGACTTAAATTTGGTACTATAACCTGTTCCAAGTAGGTAGGCCACAAATCCTGAACCTCAACCTCTGTAACACAAAAAGGGCTTGACAAAATGGGCTGTATAATTCCACCCCTATTCCCCGGCTGACCCTTCCCAAATGGTAGACATATGAGCTCGATTACTTTAGTGGTTTGTGAGCTATAGAGGTTAATTTGCAAGAGTTTTGGCCTACTAATTTGGAACAGAGTGTAGTTCATCTGGCCCAGGTTGAGAGAGTACTGGTTGAAATCTACTGGTTAAAATGACTTACTTAGTTGAGTTGATAAGGGATCAAAGAATATAATGGAGTTTAGTATGGAGAAGACCAGTTGAACTATTGAACAGAAATATAGTTCACTTGGCCAAGTAAATCATATCACAGTTTCTATTCTGTTTTAAGGATGTCTGCCAGACCGTAAATACTAGTACCAATAATACTACTAATAATTATAATATTAGTAACAAAATACTACTACTACTACTAATAATACTAATAATAATAATCATAATAATAATAGTTAAATCGCTTTACACAATAGATTTTTAATTACAAAGACATCAACTTAGTTACATAAAACTAACTTGAAACGAAAACAATTATGAATTATATACAGTATATGTATAAAATACTGAAATACAGATAGGTAAAAGACAAAAAAGAATATCTGACCAGAATTTGGTAAGTCTTGGATATCGTTTATTGATAAATAAGTAATTGATGTCGTGATATGATTAATTTGGCCCGTCTTACTAATAAAGTGGAGGAGAATAAGAGGAACACTGGACAAAATATATATAAAAACTCAAAAATGTAGATTGGAAAAATAAGATAGATGGAAGTGAAACATGGATAAAGTAGGTTTGAGAATTGATAGCGGAGCAAAGGAAAAAAAAAAAAAAAAAAAAAAAAAAAAATATATATATATATATAACTAGAGCATCAGCAACATAAATAAATAGGTTAAGCATGGGACAGTAGAAGTGGAACGAGTAAGAACAACACAAGACATTAGACAGAGGAACGAGAGTGGAACATGGATAGTGGAACATAAGTTAATTGAGAAAGAAATAGGTTAAGCATGGAACAGTAGAAGTGGAACGAGTTTATAGGAACAAAACAAGATATTGGACAGAGGAACGAGGATGGAACATGGATAGTGGAACAAAAGTGAAGTAAGAGAGAAATAGGTTAAGCATGGAACAGTTGAAGTGGAACGAGTTTATAGGAACAAAACAAGATACTGAATAGAGGAACGAGGATGGAACATAGATAGTAGGACAAAATATGTGAATTGAAAAGAAAGCCTGGAACAGTTGAAGTGGAACGAGTATAACAGGAACATTTGACGCAGGAAAGAGGTTGGAATATGGACAATGGGTCAGGTGTGAATTGAGAAGAGTAGAGGAACTGTAGAGACAGAAACGAGCGACGTAGAAAATTGACAGTAAATGGAAAAGCGAGATTGAAACAGAAATCCCGAACACATAAACCATATTATAATTATCGAAATAGTTTGGAATTATCTCATAGCTTTTACTAATTCACTAGATTTTTCACTAATTATCTACACGGCTAAATGAAGTGTGTTATACTGTACTAATATTCAGTTTTAATTATCTTATATTTAAATGTTTTAACTAGTACAGTTTAGTTATAAGAAAGTGCAAAAATATATAATAATATATAGTTTAAGCTAATAATTAATTTTCTTCACATTCTTGCTAATAATCAGGTTATATTTATTATATATTTTTTTTAATTAGTGCTAATTAATATTTTCCCTAATGTTAATTATATATTAATTTTAAATAACAATGCATTTCACTAATGGAATTGATTAACGTGAATATTCAATAGTATATACTAATAGTCTACATATACACTGGTAATCGTATATATGTAATAATACATATACATGGGTATATGTATTAAATGTGTGAATCATTTGATAATGATTCACACATTTTGTATATTATGTAATATTACAACTAATAAAACACAAATCTAGCTATCGGCATAATAATATATATTTTAGTTAAGGGAAGATGGTTCACTTATTGGGCGATTTTTGCATGTATTCATTATTTTTCTAGTTTCCTCCCTAGACTTCCATCAAATTAAAAAAAAAAAAACATTAGATCCCCCTTCTAGATTAATTTGTACATTTTTCGGCAGAAAAATTTCCCGGCCGAAGGCCGGTTCTTCCAACATTACAGGCTCACTATCGGCCGCTAGGGAAAACATCGACACCTAAATAGAACGAAAGGTCTAAATATTGACGAAGAAATGGGGCAAAAGGTCTGAAAATCGACTAACTAATGGGGCAAACATCTTAACATCTGAAAACTAGTGTGGCTAAACATGTGGGAGCAAAGTGAGCAGAAAAACGACCCATGTCCCCTTAAACATCTATGCTAATGATATTATACAGTTATACTCCGCATCTCAGCTGTACTATATATTATAATTATGCTCTTTACATTATAACAAGTATGCTCTCAATATTAACCAATTTATACGAAAATGGTATTCAATAGAAGTAGTTACGACATTAATGCAATTTTGCACAAATGTGTTTCTAACTAATAGTGTATAATAATTTCCAACTAATGCTATATGATTTCATTGATAATTAATTATTGTGCCTGACACTATGAATTTAGTAATGAATTATGTGTTAATGATCAAATTATAAATAAGGATTCGTAAAGAAATATTTTTCAAACCGTTCTACTCAGATACATTTCTTCATAGAATTCTAGCTGCCTCCAGACGGTTTTACTGAGCTTTGGAAGGATCTATCGGAATTAAATTACTTGACATTATCTCCCAAACCCCCGATTTTGAGAGTGCCTTCTGGCTATAAGTAGATGATATTATACAGCTTAGGAAGGATCTGCGGGACTAAAATGGGAAAAGACTACCTCAATTAACCATCTGATTATCATATACCCTTCCTAATCTGAATAAAATCGTCTAACAATAGCCAGCCAATCAAAATGAGATGCGTCCTCATATCCTGAAAGGTTAAAGAAAGAAAACAACAATTTAGTTGCACTATAGTCTTAAGGGGGGTCACCGGCTTTTTGTTTTTATCTTTCTCTCCTTTTCTCTCTTTCCCTGGCTTGTATCTATTCGGCCCCATTCAGCCAACTGTTTTAAGGCGTTTATTCCCATCCAGGTGTCGATTTCTTTTTGGCGAGCGAAAGCGAGCCAGCATTTTATGGAGAAATTTGGCTTCGCCGGAGACATTTTTCGATAGAACAAAATTTCCGGCTTGCTGTCAAAACAAATATATATACTGTATATATGCTGGCTCGCTACCGCTCGCCAGGAAAATATAGACACCTATATGGGGGTAAACGTCTTAAAACAGGAGGCTGAATGGGGCCGAATGGATACAAGCCAAAGAGAGAGGGAGAGAAAGAGAAAAAAAAGCGAGGTGGGCTCCCTTAATAATTTCATATGGATTATTTTTTCGAAGACGGTGAAAGCATCTATACTTCTACATAAATCATCGTGATATAATTGTCTACGTAAACTATCTTCTCACTACCATCGAAACAAAATCTAAGAAACAGCATAATTATAACTGTAATTATCTAAATGATTAACCCAATAGAGGAGCATTATGACGCGTTTTAGCAGTTTATTCTGCCTATAATTAGATGACTCTATACAGCCTAGGAAGGATCTGTGAGCATGAAAAGGGTCAAGACTATTGCAGTTAACCCTTTGACTCCCATATAACCTTCCTAAGCTAATCAAAGTCGTCTAATGGTAACCAAAATAAACTGTCAAACTGCGTCATAACCCTCAAGGAGTTAACATAATTATCTGCGCAGTAAAAAATATCCATACTTGTTTCTGAAATGTGTGTTCGCGTGAGGAAAGAAAATAGATATCCAAATCTACGAGAGAAAACATATTAGGTATCAAAATCAGGTATGTACAAACTCATAACAAACAATTCATTTGGAGGAATTTTGGGTGGAAATAATATCTACCGTTACTCAAAAAAGCCGATCAAAATTTACGAAGATTTTGTTTTTAAATTAGAAAGAGTAAAAAATGGTTGGAAATAAGATAAATCCAGTTACTCTAGGCTGCTAAACACATTCACACGGAAAGCAACAAACACGGATACGAAAAGAAATGAGCTCGGACGAACAGAAGTGGGAAATGTGAATAAGCTAAAGGGGGCTTGGAGGTAAGTGAACGAAAGAGGCGCTAGTCATCGCTCAGTTTCCAAAATCGTGTCAGTTTCGAATCGGCGGTGAAACGAAAAGCAGGAAGATTATGAGAAAGTTCGTGAGTCGTTTCTCTTACAAGTCCTTTCACCCACAGAGTAGACATATTGACCTCTCACAATTTGAAGTCCTCAGGAGTAGGATAGGTTCATTACTCCTTCACCACCATTACGTAATCTTCATCATATTCTGGTTAACCTTAGACGATTTACTTTAGTTTATAATCTACCTCCACAACTGAACTGGGTAAATACGATCTCCATAAACCCTCTTAATAACAATGGTCTTCTTAAGGGGGCAAATATAGTTTTTTTTTTCTCTGTCTCTCCCTCTCTCTCTGGGTTGTATCCATTCGGCCCCATTCAGCGTACTGTTTTAAAAAGTTTATCCCCATCCAGGTGTCGATTTTTTCCTGGCGAGCCAGCATATTTTTGAAAATTTTGTTTGACAGCAGGCTAAATTTGTAAATTTTTCGATAGATAAATGTCTCCGGCGAAGCCGGATTTAACCATACAATGCTGGCTCGCTACCGCTCGCCAGGAAAAAATCGACACCTGGATGAGGATAAACATCTTAAAGCAGTAGGCTGAATGGGGCCGAATGGATAAAAGTCAGAGAAAGAGAGAACATTGGAGAAGAAAAAGCAGGTCACCCCCCTTAAACTGCATACAATCATCTAATCTTAGCTAGAATCCAAGGTAAAAGGCGCCATGGTGCTGAAGGGGTTAATGATAGGACAGGCAAGGTTAGGTCAGGTCAGGCTAGGGTATTTTGGGTTAGACTAAAGACTCGTGAGGGTTGGTTAAATCATGTAAGGATATGATAATTTTGTATAGGTAAGGTGAGGTTATGGACAATTCTTTTTATTATGTTTGTATATTTATTTATTTATATTTCAAAGCTTTCTCCCTAGACCTCCATCAAGTAAGACAACATAAAATAAATACAAATAAAATACAAAACTATACAAGAATAAGTCCCCCCTGCGAAATAAATGTGTACATTCTTCGGTAGAAAATCGTTCCGGCCGAGGCTCGCTATCGCCAAGGTGTTGTATCTCTTAACCTTGGCTATCGCTATCCAGTAGAAAATCGACACCTATATAGCCCCATTTGTTTGGTGGTTTCAAGACCTTTTGTGCCATTTAGGTGTCGCTTTTTTCCTGACAAGTGACAGTGAGCTTGTAATGTAGGAGGAGCCGGGACATTTCTCTATTGAAAAATGTAAACATTTATCTGGAAGGGGGCTTTTGAGGGTATTTCTTAAAGCTTGATGGAGGTCTTGGGAGAAAACTAATATTATATAAATAAATAAATAAATAAATATATACAGTAAATGAACAAATATATACAAATTAATACACATATCCTCTTAAGTAGGGTTAGGTATGGCGGGGGAATGGACTCAGAATGTGAGGGGCGAGGTAACTGTGGGCGAAAAGACTTGTTGACGAGAAGACCTAAACCACGATTGGGAAATACTTGGAAGGAAGAAGGAGGGTCGACGGAAGAATGCTCAGGAGGGAAGGAGGGAAATATTGAGGAGGATGGCGAAAGAGGGAAGGAGGGAGGCAACGGAGGAAGGAGAGAGGGAAAAACACGAAAATCATAACACGAAGCAATTATAGAACGAAGGAGGAGGAGGAGGAAAAATTAATAGGTTGAAAGCAGAAAGAAACACGGACTCAGACGAAGGAAGGAAGGAAGGAATGAAGGAAGGGAGGAAGGAACGGAGGGAGGAAGGAAGGAAGGAAGGAAGGAAGGAAGGAAGGAAGGAAGGAAGGAAGGAAGGAAGGAAGGAAGGAAGGAAGGAAGGAAGGAAGGAAGGAAGGTGAGTAAAAGTATGCTAATGGATGAAGAGTTGAGGGATAGTGAGTGAATATTCTTGGAGCAATAACAAATGCCTAGGAAAAATCAAGCAAAGCAAAAATAGAAAAATAGAAGAACACATATTATAAGAACATAAGAAAATGGGAGTCTGCAGAAAGCCGATCGGTCCACACAAGGCAGATCCCTCTTATAAAACAAGAAGGCTAAAAAGAAACTCTAAACAAATAGAAAACTAAGCAATTAAAACAAGAAATGTGCAGGAGAAGAATATAAGATGAATAAAGTAATATAGCTATGGAATTAAAATCATTATATAGAAGTTTAGATAAATTGGATATACATAAGTGATTAAGGCCCATATCACTGTCGGTGGTATTTAATATATTTTTGCATTATTCCTAACCAGTCAATATTATATGTTAGTTGTAATTTGCAATGAGAAGTACTGGGATATTATTATAGCACTTCCATTGAAATTGCAACAACTGTTCTTTTCCAGATGACGGTAAATTGCCATGTCTCCATCATGTTAATTGGAATGTTACGACGATTTTGTAGCGAAATGTGCCATTGCTTATACAAATTTGGCACTGATATGATGCAGAGACATACTAGATTCTTATTGTTCTATTAACTAGCAAACAATCAGCTGCTAAAACCATTGAAAACAAACATACTTTTTAACATACCATACCATGCAGACTGGCTAGATATACACAGCAAACCCATCGTAATTACTACCGAATATACGGGCCGAAATATGATGGGAATAAATAGGCGAAAGAGAATGAATGCATGGAGTGGAGCCAATATACCAACCCACAATGGCAGGATGTATAAATGATGACCCCAAACAAATGAAGGAAAGGAAAGGCAAGCGTTTAAGGGGGGGGTGACCTGTTTTTTCTGTCCTTTTCTGTTTTTCTCTGGCTTGTAACCATGTGGCCCCGTTCAGCCTACTGTTTTAAGACGTTTATTTCCATCCATGTGTCAATTTTTTATTGGTGAACGGTAGCGAGCCAGCATATTTTTTATTTTTGTTTGACAGCAGGCTAAATTTGCAATTTTTCGATAGAAAAATTTCTCCGGCGAAGCCGGATTTCTTTACATAATGCTGGCTAGCTATCGCTCGCCAGGAAGAAATCGACACCTAGATGGGGATAAACGTCTTAAAATAGTTGGCTGAATGAGGCCGAATGGATACAAGCCAGAGAAAGAGAGAAAAGGACAGAAATAACAAAAAGCAGGTCACCCCCCTTAAAGGAGAATCACACGAGCAATGTTAGTGGTGGATTTATTTTGGAGTCTCATATCCGAGGTACAAGGTGACCCCCAACATTTGTTCAATACATTTTCGAATTGGGGTGACGCAGGAACATCGCAAGAGCTGCACAATGGTTCCAACAAGATGGAGCTACCCCTCATACGTCAAACTGAACAACGATTCTACGACCGACCCATCAGCATATGTGACATTCATCTGATCTGTACCTCCTATACCTTTGGGGTCATTTGTAGAAGTGCGTGTACAAAGACAATCCCAAGACAATCGATGACCTAAACATATCTATTGTAGTCAAGATAAGGGATATTCCCGTAGAGGAATGTGTTCGCATATTTAACAATTTTTGCACGGGGTCTCCAAGTCTGCTTGCAACGCCAGGGGCGTCAATTATCCATTGTTTCATCTACAGTCTCGTAATTTTCTGGCATTGTCATCCCACATCTCAAGCTACTTTGCACCAAATTTTATGTATTTTACTCATTGGTTGCAAGCATTATTAGTTTTGTTTTTCCTCCACTAATATTGTCGGTGTGACTTGAGAAAGGAAAGAGAAGACGGAAGGCCAAGGAGGAGAGGTGGTAGTCAGAGTGTGGATCAACCCTTTCAGTAGACGAGGACGCATTTCTTCATTTTATTCTGGTTATACTTAGAGATACTAAGCTTAGAAAGGGTCTGTGTGAGTCAAGGTATGAACTAAGATCGAGTTTACCCCTCTGATTGATAAAGCGATTTCCGAAGCTGAGTCAAATTAATAAATGTTGAGAGGGTGTTTTTTTCTGGACTCTCCTTTTCTCTCATGTTTAGGCCCATTAGTTTTGACATTTTCAGACTTTCACCCAATGAGTTTGGCTATTTTAAGACCGTTCGTCCCATTTAATGGCTATTTTAAGACCGTTCGTCCCATTTATTTGGCTATAAATAAATAAATAGCAAAAAAAAAAAAAAAAAAAATCCCTTAACCACAATAGAATGCTGAATAGCGTCCAAATACAGAGAGGGTTAAGAGAAGCCCAGAAGACATAAGTAAGTGTTCGCAGATATACAGTATACAGATATACAGTATACAGATATACAGTATACAGTAGGTGGTGTAGACGATAGACCAGACAAGGGAGGAAGTGATAGGTTACTATAAATAAATACAAAGAGAGAAAGAGAGAGAGAGAGAGAGAGAGAGAGAGACAAAGACAGACATATATTAGTGAATAACTTTTTTATTATAGCACTGAAAACAATAACAGTAAATAAATTACCTACCAAATTATCAAATATTTATTCAAATATACATATACAATTATATATATATATATATATATATATATATATATATATATATATATATATATATATATATATATATATATATATATATATATATATATATATATATATATATATATATATATATATATATATATATATATATATATATATATATAATGTATTTTTATACTTCAATTACTAAATATCAAATTATTATCAAAATATTTGTTATACTATAATGTTAAGGGTTCTTTATTTTGAAAATATGGCTGCTGGAACTCTGCAGCGTGTGGTCATCAACAGAACACTTATTATATCAACTTATCACCCTCCAAGGACTGCACATGAAGCTGAAATTAATGATCACTGGAAGGAAAGGGGTTAGAGCAAGATACTACAGCCTGTTCAGTGTAGGTAGGCCACACATATGTAGGGAGCCCACCTCGCTTGTATTCTCTTTCTCTCCCTCTCTCTTTGGCTTGTATCCATTCGGCCCCATCCAGTCTACTGTTTAAAGACGTTTACCTCCATCCATGTGTTAATATTTTCCTGGCGAGCGGTAGCGAGCCAGCATATATATATTTTTGTTTTGTCAGCAAGCTAAATTTGTACATTTTCCGATAGAAAAATGTCTCCGGCGAAGCCGGATTTCTCCATATAATGCTGGCTCGCTATCGCTCGCCAGGAAGATATCGACACCTGGATAGGGATAAACGTCTTAAAAGAGTTGTCTGAATGGGGCCGAATGGATACAAGCCAGGGAAAGAGAGAAAAGGAGCGAAAGATAAAAAAAAAGCCGGTGACCCCCCTTAATCCCAAACCTCTGTAACTCAAAAAGGGCTGGATCAAATGGACTGTAAATGTCCTCACCTATTCCCTGGCCTATACACTTCCCCACTGGATGAAATATTAGCTCGAGTATTTTAGTGTTTTCTGAGTTATAGAGGTTATTAGTCAAGAATTTTGGCATACTTATAATTAATAGACTTGTATTTATTTTTCTATGAGTAAGCACTATTATCTAAGTTACTCCACAATAAACTAGAGGTCTATCTTAATCTAAAGTTTCTCCTAGGTCTAAATATCATCTAAATTAACCTATACAAGAGCGAACTAAATCACTCTCTTGATCAAATTTAATCTAATGTTTGTCCTACTGTAGGTCTAAATATCATCTAACTTATACAAACGCGAACTAAATCACTATCTCGATCAATTTCACAGGTCAAAATATAAATATTATGAAGTAATGCCAATATATATCTAAGGCATACTTCCCATGGCTTATGGGAATTTTGCAATTAAAGGTTGGCTAGAACTAAATCTGAACTATAACTGACATTTATATATATAAAAAAAAAAAAAAAAAAAACATATACCCATTACTATCCCCTATTCTTCCTACACAAATGCCGTTTTCTTTCAGTAGGTGCTCATTTGCAACTTAAGGGGAGATTTCCACTTGAGTTTTTTTTTCTTTACCCCTTTCTCCCTCATGTTTAGCCCCATTGCTTTTGAGATTGTAAGACGTTCGCCCCATTAGTTTGGTGATATTAAGAACTTTCACCCCATTTATGTCACTTTTAAAACCTTTTGTCCCATTTAGGTGACGATTTTTTCCTGGCGAGCGATAGCGAGCCTGTAATTTAAGAGGAACCGGCCTTCGGCCGGGAAATTTTTCTACCGAAAAAATGTACAAATTTATCTTGAAAAGGGGTCATGGGGGTGTAATTTCAAGTTTGATGGAAGTCTAGGAAACGCACTAAAAACCTCCCCTTAAGGTAAATATCCATGACACCTTTTCACATTATATTAGGATACCCAAAATAATGAACCTACATACAGTATATTTATTTACTGTCATTGTATATAGACTCCGATATCCCATAGCTTTATAGACTCCGATATCCCATAGCTTTATAGACTCCGATATCCCATAGCTTTATAGACTCCGATATCTCATAGCTTTATAGACTCCGATATCCCATAGCTTTATAGACTCCGATATCCCATAGCTTTATAGACTCCGATATCCCATAGCTTTATTTATCTGTATATGCTTCTTTCAAGGGGAGGTGTTAGTTTTTTTCGGGACCCCCTTCTCCCTTATGTTTAGCCCCAATTGTTTTGCGATTTTAAGACGTCTGCCCCATTATTTTGGCGATGTTATGACCTTATGTCCCATTTCTTTGCCAATAATAAGATCTTAGGTGCCATTAAGATGTTCATTTTTTTCTTCCGATACTTCCCTTCGAGATAAATGTGTAAATTTTAAAGTACAGAAATGTCCCGACCGAGGGTCTGTTCCTCCCTAAATTTCAGGCTCGCTATCACCCGCCTGGAAAAAATCGACACCTAAATGGTACGTATGGTCTTAATATTGACACAGAAATGGGTCGAAAGGTCTTAAAATCGTCAAAATAATGGACCATAATAAAATCACAAAATTATTGGGGCAAAACATGAGGGAGAAGAGGGACCAAGAAAACAAATCTTCCCCTTAAAGGCCTCCTGATA
>CM064485.1:61660575-61751512 GCA_032716605.1 Paralithodes platypus
TATTTAGACGATATTATGCAGCTTGGGAAGGATCTGTGGTAGTTAAAAGGGTTAGTTGAGATAGTTCGAAGCCTTATAATTGCTAGAGGTCATTCCTAAACTGGATAACATCGAGCAGTAGTAGCCACAATATAATAAATAGGATATCGACGGTACAGGAGGGGTTAATATAGATATTGTTAGACAAGTTGACAGAATGCATATACAAACCATATGAGGAGGAGCACTTTAATGACAACGATTCGCATATAGCTTCATCATGCAGGTCAATCTTGTAACTTGGTTTAGAATCAATGGATCACAATTATTATACCAGCTACACCAAGTCTCCGAAGGGTCATCTATCCTTGAAAGGGGTAATATGTCAGATCCAGACTCAATACCGATTTTCTGCCATAAATCACACAGCATTGGTAGTGCGTGTTTAATAATAATAATAATAATAATAATAATATTAATAATCGGTTAATTTCAAGCCGGCAGCCAATGGGGCTGAAAATACACAGACTTAACCTAGATCTTATCCTAATGGATCAACAGACTGATCCTGGCAGCTAACGAGAGCGCCTACATACTCCCAAGGGAGTAGGACGTGGGCAGGAGACTTTGTTGGTCCCCCGAGACGATCCGCCCAGATCTTGCCTTCACGGCCAGGGAAAGTTTTTGAGAGAACTTCCCCTGCCGGCGCGTGGGATCGAACCCCCGACACCAGAGCTAGCGCTCCCAATACAGAGTACTAAGGACGCTCGGCGACCGTGTGTGTGTGTGTGTGTGTGTGGGTGGGTGGGTGTGCGTGCGTGCGTGCGTGTTTGTGTGTGTGTGTGTGGGCGGGGGGGAGGGGGGGGTGCGTGTTTGTGTGTGTGTGTGTAGGTTTGTGTGTGTGTATTTGTGTGTGTTTGGAGGGGGGGGGGGGGAAGCGCACATGGACACGAGAGTTTAACCCTTTGAAGATTATGATGCGTTTCGATAGTTTCTTTAGGCCATCATTATACGATTCTATACAGCTAAGGAAGGATCTGTGGGGATAGATAGGGTGAAGACTATCTCATTCAACCCTCTTGACTTCCATAATCCCTTCCTAGCCTGAATAAACTCGTCTAATAATAGCCAGAAAACAGAAAAGCAATGCGTCATCGGATCTTGAAAGGGTTAAATTGGCCTTGAATCATTAGCATATTAAGGGGTGGTATTTGTTTTTCTGGACCCCCTTTACCCTCTTGTTTAGCTTCATTAGTTTGAAGATTATAAGATGTTTGCTCCTTTGTTTTAGCGATTTTAAGACCTTTCGCCCTATTTCTTGGCCAATATCTGGATTTTTTGTGCCATTCAGGTGTCAATTATTTCCTGGTGAGCGATAGCGATCCTTATTTATTTATTTATTTTTTAAATGCTTGATCACCGTCTAGGGAGTACCCCCCCCCCCCCCCCCCCCCTCTCAATTAAAATATCGTAATACTATATTAAGTTTTCGAACGTCATTATTTGCGGTCTCGCATCATTGAGTTTGCGGGTATTGTGTAAATTATCATGTATTCATTATGAAGAGTATGGGAAATATGAAATTCAGAAGAGCAATTAGTCATGCAACTACTCATAATTATGTTGTTTAATGATTTATTTAATAGCTCAGAGACATCATATTTTCAAATACGGTACCCAATTAAAAGGTATTTAACTCTAAAGTGTTTTATATGTGTGTAGGAAAAGGCATTCTTGTTCTTATGAAGCACTATGCATTTAATGGTATACCAGTATTTATATTCATATTTACTGTATATACAGTATGTTTCGGTCTTTTTGAAAAAGTGGCCTTTTTGCGAAATGACCCGGAGCTTTGCAAAATAACCAAAAACCTAGCCTTTTTGTAAAATGACACTTAATGTCTGGCCCATTTGCAAAATGTCCAGCATATTGGCCTTTTTGTAAAATTACCTGTGCCTTTTTGCAAAATGACACCAAACGTCTGGCCAATTTACAAAAAAAAACAGCATATTGCCCTGTTGTAAAGTTCAAATAACTGTAAACATATATATTTGTAAAAATTGGGTAGGCCTAATCGAAACAATATTATTTTTTAACATTTTAGGTTAGGTTAGGTTAGGTTAGGTTAGGTTAGGTTAGGTTAGGTGTCATTTTGCAAAAGGGCACAGGTAATTTTACAAAAAGGCCAATATGCTGGACATTTTACAAATGGGCCAGACATTAAGTGTCATTTTACAAAAAGGCTAGGCTTTTGGTAATTTTACAAAGCTCCCGGTCATTTCGCAAAAAGGCCGTAACATATATAAATATATATATATATATATATATATATATATATATATATATATATATATATATATATATATATATAGAGAGAGAGAGAGAGAGAGAGAGAGAGAGAGAGAGAGAGAGAGAGACTAATTGGATATACAGGAAGGAAGAGGGCTTGTGAAATACATAAGATGTTATATTATAATCAACTGAAGCAGGAAGGAGAGGACGGAGGAGAATAAAGACAAGAGAAGAAGAAAGTAAAATAAAAGAAAAACACAGTAGAAAAGAGAAGATACATTTTGAAAAGAAAATGGAAGAGGAGAGAGAAGATAAAACAAATGACCATAAGCTGGTCTTTGGATAGTATGCATATATATATATATATATATATATATATATATATATATATATATATATATATATATATATATATATATATATATACTCAGGCACATACCCCATAGCTGGAGATGGCCGACTTGAGACAGAGCCCGAACAGAAACAACATTAAAATTTCCATTTCTCAGGGTCTAGGACCACTTTCGCGTTCCCTCACCTCTTACTCTGTCTCGTCTAGTAGGTGAAATTTATAATTTCTTTAGATAGTGATATTGTACTGTATAATGTATTATTTCACTTTCACCAGTATCATAATATGTATAATAAGTATTACATTTACAAAATAAGTACACAAGGAAGAGGAAGAGAGGAGAAGAGGAAGGAAAGGAAAAAAATGAGCAAGAAGAATAGAACAGATGAGTGACTGTCAAGAAAAAAGCGAGTCGTTTGTAAGGAAGGTAAAATGTAGTGGAAATAATGGCCTAATCCGTCTTCCTCCACCTCTGTTGTACTTGTTGCTTCTTCTTCTTCTTCTTCTTCTTCTTCTTCTTCTTCTTCTTCTTCTTCTTTTTCTTCTTCTTTCTTCTGCTTCTTCTTCGTCTTCTTCTTTCTCCTTCTTCTTCTTGCTTCTTCGTCTTTCTTCTTCTTCTTCTTCTTCTTCTTCTTCTTCTTCTTCTTCTTCTTCTTCTTCTTCTTCTTCTTCTTCTTCTTCTTCTTCTTCTTCTTCTTCTTCTTCTTGCTATTAGTAGGAAGAAGACAACGAGTGAGGCAGCTAACAACATTTTTATTTTCATATTTTCAGAGGTTTCGATTGTTCGACATATTGTTAATGTCATTATCAGTGACCTAGAAGTTAAAGAGAGTAATACAAATTATATATTAATACTTATATTTAGTTAAAATATTAGCAAAGAATATAATCTATACAATTGACAACATACTATTGAACTGGGGCTTGTTAACTTTGATATATATTGATTCGAGAGTTTTTGAATCAATATTTGTTGAACTGTGTGTGTGGGTGTGTATGTATGAGTGTGTTTGTGTGTGTGTGTGTGGGGGTGTGTATGTATGAGTGTGTGTGTGTGAGCCTGTGTGAGTGATTGTCAACATTTCGGATTCGTCAGACTGTTTTATCGATGTTTAGGTTATATTGTGTTTTCAAAAATGGATGGTGGTGAAAGTTGGCGTGCACACACACACACACACACACACACACACACACACACACACACACACACACACACACACACAACCCACACAACCCACACACACACACAACCCACACACACACAACCCACACACACACACCCCACTCACACACACACACACAATCCCCACACATACACAACCCACACACACACACAACCCACACACCACACACCACACAACCCACACACCACACAACCCACACACACACACACAACCCACACACCACAACCCACACAACCCACACACCACAACCCACACAACCCACACACACACACACACACACACACACACACACACACACACACACACACACACACACACACATCTGAATATTCAATATAACACCATGTTGAAAAAGTTGTTGCATCTATGGAATCTACAAACTTAATCATTTTCCTCCCTCATTCGTCATCTCTCTCTCTCTCTCTCTCTCTCTCTCTCTCTCTCTCTCTCTCTCTCTGATTGTTTATCTATATCATCTGCTTTATCCATCTATTTTTTAATTATCTGTCCTGGTTCTCTCTCTCTCTCTCTCTCTCTCTCTCTCTCTCTCTCTCTCTCTCTCTCTCTCTCTCTCTCTGATTGTTTATCTCTATATCATCTGCTTTATCCATCTATTTTTTTTTTTAATATATTGTCCTGGCTCTCTCTCTCTCTCATCCTCACTCTCTCTCTCTCTCTCCTCTCTCTCTCTCTCTCTCTCTCTCTCTCTCTCTCTCTCTCTGATTGTTTATCTCTATATCATCTGCTTTATCCATCTATTTGTTTTAATTATCTGTCCTGGCTCTCTCTTTCTCTCTCTCTCTCTCTCTCTCTCTCTGATTGTTTATCTGACCATATGTTCTGCTTTATAATTATCTGTCCTGGTTCTCTCTCTCTCATTCTCTCTCTCTCATTCTCTCTCTCATTCTCTCTCTCTCTCTCTCTCTCTCTCTCTCTCTCTCTCTGTCTCTCTCTCTCTCTCTCTCCCCTCTTACTTGTTTTTATCATCCAGCATTGTGTTCTTGCTTGTAATTGGTCAGGGCTGTTGTGTGTGGGGAGAGTGCTGTTTTTTGTGGGGTTGTTGCTTTGGGTTTTTTCCGAGGGTGTTTTTCTTTCTCGGATGCTTGCGCTCATTAAGGGGGAATGGTTGTTGTGTTTTTTTCTGGCTCCCCCTTCTCCCTCATTGTTAGCCCCATTATTTTAAGATTTTAAGAGGGGGGTCACAGGCTTTATTTCTCTCCTTTTCTCTCTTTCTCTGGCTTGTATCTATTCGGCCCCTTTCAGCCTACTGTTTTAAGACGTTTACCCCCATCCAGGTGTCAATATTTTCCTGGCGAGTGGTAGCGAGCCAGCATATATTTTTTTAATGTTGACAGCAAGCTAAATTTGTACATTTTTCGATAGAAAAATGTCTCCGCCGAAGCCGGATTTCTCCATACAATGCTGGCTCGCTACCGCTCGCCAGGAAGAAATCAACACCTGGATTGGGATAAACGTCTTAAAACAGTTGGCTGAATGGGGCCGAATGGATACAAGCCAGGAAAAAGAGAAAAGGAGAGAATGATAAACAAATCCGGCGACCCTCCTTAAGACTTTGGGCCCACAATTATGGCGATTTACCCATATTTATGTCAGTCATAGACTACAGTAGATCTGCACTGGACACGCAAATTAAACTTGCAGTAAAGGACCCAACAACGTAGAACGAACCCCCAATTTCGAACTTCGAAAATTTCACATATACGGGAGTACAACTCAATTGGCTCAGTTTTTGTCCGGATGTGTTCGAAATTAACTCAATCAAGACTCTTATCGGGCTTCACCGGCATTTTTTTATCTTCCTCTCCCTCTCTCTTTGGCTTGTATCCATTCAGTCCCATTCAGCTTACTGTTTTAAGACGTTTACCCCCATCCAGGTGTCAATATTTTCCCGCATATATGTATTTTTGTTTTGACAGCAAGCTAAATGTTCTATCGAAAAATGTATAAATTTAGCTTGCTGTCAAAACAAAAATATATATATGCTGGAAAATATTGACACCTGGATGGGGGAAAACGTCTTAAAACAGTAGGCTGAATGGGGCCGAATGGATACAAGCCAAAGAGAGAGGGAGAGAAAGAGAAAACAAGCGAGGTGGGCTCCCTTACGCATTTCCTCCCAAGCATTTTTCCCTGTGTTCGTTGCTGTGTTCTTCTTGTTTTTTAAGGGGAGACTGACCGTTTTTCTGGACCCCCTTCTCCCCAATGTTTAGCCCCACTAGTTTTGAGATAAGACGTTCGGCCCATTAGTTTGGCGATTTTAACACCTTTCGACCCATTTCGTTGTCAATTTTAAGACCTTTCGTGCCATTTAGGTGTCGATTATTTCCTGGCGAGCGAAAGCGAGCCTGCAATTTTAAAAGGAAGCGGCCTTCGGCTGGGACATTTTTCTACCGAAAAATTTACAAATTTATCTTGAAGGGGGGTCAAGCTTTTTTTTCTTCTAAGCTTGATGGAGGTCTAGAGAGGAAACTAAAAAAACAATATGATAAATGAATTAATAGACCAAACAAACGGCCAGTCTCCCCTTAACATGCACGGTTTCCGGTATTTCCCGAGTGTCGTGTGGTGGTTGGTTGCTCTGTTTTGCGGAAATATTGTGGTACTGCGGGAATTGTGTCTGCTGCGGTTCCATGTCATCTCAACCAGTAGACCATTTCAACCAGTAGCTCTCAACCAGTGCCAAATTAACCCAGACCAACCAAACCATTGCCAAAATATAGTACTAACCTAACCGTATTGGTTGATTTGGTACTGGTTGAGAGCTACTGGTTGAAATGGTCTACTGGTTGAGTTGACCGGTCACCGTCTTTTATATACTGTTGTTTTGAGAAATTTGGCACCGCACTTTTTTTCTTTTTTTTTATTCGAGTAATGTGGCTAATACTGCGATTTATTCCGTTACGTTTAGTTTCCCGTAAGGAGAGTCGGTACATCTATGGGTCGATGTATTTATATATTTTTTTTTTTACTTCAGTTTCCTCCCTAGACCTCTATCAAGCTTTAAAAAAATACTGCCAAGACCTCCCTCAGAAATAAATTTGTACATTTTTCGGTCGAAAAAATGTTCTGGCCGAAGGCTGGTTTCTCATAAATTACTGGCTCTCTGTCGCTCGCCAGGAAAACAATCAACACCTAAATGGCACAAAAGGTCTTAAAATCGCCAATCTAATAGAGCGAACGTTTTAAAATATGAAAACTAATGGGGTTAAACGTGAGGAAGAAGGGAGTCCAGAAAAAGCAACCATGCTTCCATAGCGAGGTGGGCTCCCTTAAAAGACAGACAAAGAAGAAAACACACACACACACACACACACACACACACACACACACAGTAGTCATAAGCCGCCAGATCAATGTTGCCGATTTAACTTGAAGGAAGACAGTGTTCGTGTGATGCCGGTTTAGCAGTCCACGGGGGGGGCGGGTGGGGGGTGGGGGCTGCTGCTGCACGGAAATAGTTCTCGGAGAAACTAGGAGTACACGTTCATTTTTTTTTTTTTTTTTTTTTTTTTAAGTGTGTTAGGGTGTTTTTCTCTCAGAGTTTCTACTATTAAATTACGCGAGTTTCTTCCGTATTTTCTTATTATGTTCACTTATCGTGCGATGTATATATTAAGGGGGTACGGTATATTTATTGGTTTATTAAGGGGGTACGGTATATTTATTGGTTTATTAAGGGGGTACGGTATATTTATTGGTTTATTAAGGGGGTACGGTATATTTATTGGTTTATTAAGGGGGTACGGTATATTTATTGGTTTATTAAGGGGGTACGGTATATTTATTGGGTTTATTAAGGGGGTACGGTATATTTATTGGTTTATTAAGGGGGTACGGTATATTTATTGGTTTATTAAGGGGGTACGGTATATTTATTGGTTTATTAAGGGGTACGGTATATTTATTGGTTTATTAAGGGGGTACGGTATATTTATTGGTTTATTAAGGGGGTACGGTTTATTAAGGGGGTACGGTATATTTATTGGTTTATTAAGGGTGTACGGTATATTTATTGGTTTATTAAGGGGGTACGGTATATTTATTGGTTTATTAAGGGGGTACGGTATATTTATTGGTTTATTAAGGGGGTACGGTATATTTATTGGTTTATTAAGGGGGTACGGTATATTATTGGTTTATAAGGGGTTATTAAGGGGGTACGGTATATTTATTGGTTTATTAAGGGGGTACGGTATATTTATTGGTTTATTAAGGGGGTACGGTATATTTATTGGTTTTATTAAGGGGGTACGGTATATTTATTGGTTTATTAAGGGGGTACGGTATATTTATTGGTTTATTAAGGGGGTACGGTATATTTATTGGTTTATTAAGGGGGTACGTTATATTATTTGGTTTATTAAGGGGGTACGGTATATTTATTGGTTTATTAAGGGGGTACGGTATATTTATTGGTTTATTAAGGGGGTACGGTATATTTATTGGTTTATTAAGGGGGTACGGTATTTATTGTTTATTAATGGGGGTTTATTAAGGGTGGTACGGTATATTTATTGGTTTATTAAGGGGGTACGTTATATTTTGTTATTAAGAGGCTACGGTATATTTATGTTTTATTAAGGGGGGTACGGGTATATTTATTGGTTTATTAAGGGGGTACGGTATATTTATTGGTTTGTTAAGGGAGTACGGTATATTTGTTGGGTTAATAAGGGGGTTCGGTATATTTATTGGTTTATTACGGGGGTACGATATATTATTGGTTTATTTAAGGGGGGTTACGTATATTTATTGGTTTATTAAGGGTGAACGGTATATTTATTGGTTCATTTAGGGGGTACGGTATATTTATTGGTTTATTAGGGGGTACGTATATTTATTGGTTTATTAAGGGGGTACGGTATATTTATTGGTTTTTAAGGGGTACGGTATTTTATTGATTAAGACGTTATTATTGGTTTATTAAGGGGGTACGGTATATTTATGGTATTAAGGGGTACGGTATATTTATTGGTTTATTAAGGTATATTTTGGGTTATTAAGGGGTACGGTATATTTATTGGTTTATTAAGGGGGTTAAGGTTTATTATGGTTTATTAAGGGGTACGGTATATTTATGGTTTATAAGGGGGTACGGTATATTATTGGTTTATTAAGGGGGTACGGTATATTTATTGTTTATTAAGGTACGGTATCCGGATATTATTTTTATTAAGGGGGTACGGAGTATTTTTTATTAAGGGGGTACGGAGTATTTTTTATTAAGGGGGTACGGAGTATTTTTTATTAAGGGGGTACGGTATATTTATATTGTATTAAGGGGGTACGGAGTATTTTGTATTAGTACGGTATATTTTATGGTTATTAAGGGGTACGGTATTTATTGGTTATAAGGGGTACTGTATATTTATTGGTTTATTAAGGGGGTACGGTATATATTGTGGTCTATTTAAGGGGGTACGGTATATATTGTGGTCTATTTAAGGGGGTACGGTATATTTATGTTTATTAAGGGGCGTATATTTATTTTATTAAGGGGTACGTAATATTGGTTATTAAGGGTATATTTGTTTATTAAGGGGGTACGGTATATATGGTTATTAATTATGTTTATTTATTGGTTTATAAGGGACGGTTATATTTATTGGGTAAGGGGGTACGGTATTTTATGGTTATTAAGGGGTACGGTATATTTATTGGTTTATTAAGGGGTATATTTATTGGTTATTAAGGGGGTACGGTATATTATTGGTTATTAAGGGGTGTTACGGTATATTTAGGTTTTATTAAGGGGGTACGGTCATTTATTGGTTTATTAGGGGGTACGGTATATTTATTTTAAGGGGTACGTATATTATGGTTTATTAATACGGTATTTTATGGTTTACGGTCTATTTATTGGTTTATTAAGGGATACGGTATTTATTGGTTTATTAAGGGGGTACTTATATTTATGGTTATTAGGGGGTACGGTATATTTATTGGTTTATTAAGTGGTACGATATTATTGGTTTATTAAGGGGGTCCGGTATATTATTGGTTTATAAGGGGGTACGGTATATTTATTGGTTTATTAAGGGGGTATATTTATGGTTTATTAAGGGGGTACGGTATATTTATTGGTTTATTAAGGGGTACGGTATATTATTGGTTATTAAGGGTACGGTATATTTATGGTTTATTAGGGGGGTACGGTATATTTGGTTTATGAAGGGGGGTAAGATATATTTATTGGTTTATTAAGGGGGTACGGTATACAAGGTTTATTAAGGGGGTGGGGGTACGGTATATTTATTGGTTTATTAAGGGGGTACGGTATATTTATTGGTTTATTTATTTATGTATTTATTATTGTTCTAGCTTCCTCCTTAGACCTCCGTCAAGCTTAATTGATTATCTTCAAGACTCTTCAAGATCCCCCTTCGAGATAGAGTTGTACATTTTTCGGTAGAAAATGTCCAGACCAAAGGCCGCTTCCTCCAACATACAGGCTCGCTATCGCTCGCCAGGAAAATATCGTCGCCTAAATGGTACCAAATATCTTGATATTGATTAACAAATAGAACGAAAGGTCTTAACATCGATAAACTAATGGGGCGAACGTGTGAGTTGCGTGAGGAAACTTGTAAAATTCCCTGTATTATATCCTGGAATACGGTTCATGCTACTTACGCGTGAATTGGAATACATTATCCAAGTAGGGTTTTCTTTCCCCTTAAAATTAATAAAAAAAGGTTAAGTTCCCTTTATCACGCCGTGGTGTAGTGGATTATATCTTGGACACTCGTTCTGAATGTCGGAGGTTCGAGTCTGGCTGAGAGCATATATAATATATATATATTATAAATTCGAGTATGTCAAATCAGTGACATATTGAATTTCTGTGATTTCCATTGCAAAATTATGCATCCCTTAATAAACACTGCAACACAATTACGAATTATTATACATTTACAATGATCGTCGAAGGTCACCGTTTAAATTACATGGAGCTGTATTCATTTCTGGCCGACAATAATGTATATACTATATTTTGAATAACATTAACCCCTTCTGTACCGGCGACGTTATTTTCATTCTATTTGTGTTATGTTTAGACGATTTTGTGCTGGTGAAGAAGGATCTGTGGTAGTAAAAAGGGTTAAGTGAGGTAGCTCGAAGCCTGTTAATTGCTGGAGGCCCTTTTTTGAATATGAATAAAATCGTCTAATAGTAGCCAGAATAAAGTTAAAAGGACGGCTCGGTACTGAACGGGTTAAACGATTTCATTAAGTTAGGTTCGGTATGATTCAGGTGAAGAAATATACGTCATTTAAGGGGGTAGTGGTAATTGTTTGGTCTGTTTATTTATGTATTTATTATTTTATAGTTTCCTCGCTAGACCTCCATCAATCTTTAAAAAAAAAACCTAGACTCACCTTCAAGATAAATTTGTACTTTCTTTCGGTAGGAAAAAAAGGGTTCCTCCAAGAATTACAAGCGCGCTATCGGTCGCCAGGAAAAAATCGACCCCTAAAGAGCACGAAAAGGTGTATATCTTGACAAAATAATGGGGCGAAAGGTCTTAAAATCACCAAAATGATGGAACGAACGTCCAAAAATCTCAAAGCTGATGGAACTAAACATGAGGTAGAAAAAGCAGCTACCCGCCCCTTAATCTGCAGTCCACTGACAAAATTGAATATAGATAAATATATCTGGGAGTCAAATGTAAAAAAAAAAAAAAAAAAAAAAAAAAAATAAAAAAAAAATCTATTGTGGATGAGGGAGACAAAAGACAGAGCTGACTGTGACAAGTGCTTCCCACAGAGTTGAAAAAGTTATATATATATATATATATATATATATATATATATATATATATATGTTGGTAAAGCCAGGTAATAAATTTTCTTTAATACATACGAGGTTGAAAGAAATGGCAATTTCTGCGTTGGAAATTTTATTATTCAAAGTTTCCAGGTCTCTGATGAGTTTTCGCTGGGTGGCAGGAAGTAGATGAAGGAGATGAGCAAAATTCATGGTGGTACAGGGTTACATTAAAGTACATGAAGATACAGGATATACGACGCGTTTCACTGGACAACCAGCATTATCAAGTAAGGAAGGAATGATATAAAAGGTAAACAGGAAGGGTATATAGAGGGTGGAGGATCAGAGGAGGCGGAAAACAGGGGGCAAAAGTCTGCGATTGGTGGAAGGGTAAACTAGGAGAGAGAAAGGGGGTAACCGCTTCACGCATGCGCACTGGATGCGGGATGGTGGTCAATAGGTGGGGTCGAAGCTGATTGGCTGCGTGTCGAGGGGCGTGGCCTAAGTTGTGTGGCGCCTGCAGAAGACGAAGCTGAAGGAGGTTAGCGCGGGGGGCTGCGTCAAGGGCACCGGGGGGCGAGGAGGGGTGTTAGGTCCTGTAGGGTAGTGCCTTTTGGCAGAAGGAAGGATCTGAAGGTCCAGAGTTTGGTTGTTGATGTTGGGATGTAAGGCTTGGATATATAAAGCTTCGAGTATAGGTAATCTCCTTGGGTCACTTTCTTTATCGAGTATGGTGGTGTGTTTCTCTAACTCGTTGCGTGTGAGGTGAGGGTGGTTAGGGGTGAGATAGTGGTCTTTGATGGCTCCAGCCTGAAGGTGAAGAGTTAACCGATGTGAAAGACGAGTCTGCGTCATACCAATATAGGAATGAGGTCCACAGTCCTCATAATTACAGGTATGTTGGTAAATGACGTGATCGTCGGTCATCGGGCTCTTTATCTTTATCTTTTTCCAAGAAATCGTGGGCTGAGTTAAGGTTGAATTGGCTGGGCACGTAGGGGGTGAGGAGGTTGTTCAGGGCCTTGGCGATCTGGTAGGTGGCAGTGGGGATCTGGGAGATGATGGGGCGGAGGGGGTTCCCAGGTTTGTGTGTTTTGATGGTTCCGTACGCAAACCTGGGAACCCCCTCCGCCCCATCATCTCCCAGATCCCCACTGCCACCTACCAGATCGCCAAGGCCCTGAACAACCTCCTCACCCCCTACGTGCCCAGCCAATTCAACCTTAACTCAGCCCACGATTTCTTGGAAATTTTACGAGACGCCCCCCGTAACAACAACCACACTATCGCCTCTCTCGACGTAGAAAGCCTGTTCACCAACGTGCCAGTGGATAGGACCATTGACATGATTCTACGTCGAATTTATCATTGCCCTGATACACCTACACTGGACATCCCGGAGAAGGCCCTGAAAACACTACTGGAGCTATGTACCAAGGAGGCCCCCTTCCTTTGCCCCCGGGGCAACATGTACAAGCAGATAGCCACAGACGGTGTGGCGATGGGCAGCCCCCTAGGAGTTCTTTTTGCGAACTTTTTCATGGGTACCATCGAGGAAGAGCTCCTAGCTGCCCAACGACCCGCCGTCTACTGTAGATACGTGGATGACATCTTCGTGCAAATCAAGGACCTCCACGAACTACAGGAACTCCAGCGTCACTTCATGACCTCCTCCGGACTTAACTTCACCTTTGAAAAATCTAACAATGGACAACTCCCCTTCCTCGACATCCTCGTAGCTCTGAACGACCATGGGTTCAAAACCACCGTCTACATTAAACCAACTAACACAGGACAATGCCTCAACGGTGATAGTGAATGCCCCCGCCGTTATCTTCTATCCTCCATCTCCGCCTATGTTAGGAGAGCCCTCACGCACTGCTCTACCTGGGCCGACACCCACCAGGAACTAGAAAGACTATCCCAAGTTTTAGTAAATAACGGATACTCCAACTCCGACATCTCCAGCACCATCAACCACCATCTTGAAAAATGGTACACCCAAAGCCCTCCCAACATTGACCCCCCCAATGAAATTAAGATCTTCTACCGCAATTACATGTCCTCTGAACACAAAAATGACGAGGCCGTCTTAAAAGAAATAATCTCCAAGCATGTCCACCCAACCAACCCGGAAAACAAAATCAAATTAATAATTTATTACAAATCCCCCAAGACCTCCAACCTCGTTCTCCGCAACAAACCAGCCTCCACCAAGATAAAGAGCCCGATGACCGACGATCACGTCATTTACCAACATACCTGTAATTATGAGGACTGTGGGACCTCATTCCTATATTGGTATGACGCAGACTCGTCTTTCACGTCGGTTAACTCTTCACCTTCAGGCTGGAGCCATCAAAGACCACTATCTCACCCCTAACCACCCTCACCTCACACGCAACGAGTTAGAGAAACACACCACCATACTCGATAAAGAAAGTGACCCAAGGAGATTACCTATACTCGAAGCTTTATATATCCAAGCCTTACATCCCAACATCAACAACCAAACTCTGGACCTTCAGATCCTTCCTTCTGCCAAAAGGCACTACCCTACAGGACCTAACACCCCTCCTCGCCCCCCGGTGCCCTTGACGCAGCCCCCCGCGCTACCTCCTTCAGCTTCGTCTTCTGCAGGCGCCACACAACTTAGGCCACGCCCCTCGACACGCAGCCAATCAGCTTCGACCCCACCTATCGACCACCATCCCGCATCCAGTGCGCATGCGTGAAGCGGTTACCCCCTTTCTCTCTCCTAGTTTACCCTTCCACCAATCGCAGACTTTTGCCCCCTGTTTTCCGCCTCCTCTGATCCTCCACCCTCTATATATACCCTTCCTGTTTACCTTTTATATCATTCCTTCCTTACTTGATAATGCTGGTTGTCCAGTGAAACGCGTCGTATATCCTGTATCTTCATGTACTTTAATGTAACCCTGTACCACCATGAATTTTGCTCATCTCCTTCATCTACTTCCTGCCACCCAGCGAAAACTCATCAGAGACCTGGAAACTTTGAATAATAAAATTTCCAACGCAGAAATTGTCATTTCTTTCAACCTCGTATGTATTAAAGAAAATATATATATATATATATATATATATATATATATATATATATACAGTATATATATTATTTTTTTTTTTTTGTGGCAGAAAGAAGACCTGTGGTGTGCTTGTTTAGTGTAGTGAAGTAGATAGCAGGAGGAGGTGTTTGTGAGACCTAGCTGGATCACTCTGTGTGGGTGAGGGGCACACACAGAAAGAGTAAGGGAAGCAATGATGCTAGTATACAGTACACATAAATATACGCACTACTCTCTCTCTCTCTCTCTCTCTCTCTCTCTCTCTCTCTCTCTCTCTCTCTCAATAGGCTATACCCAAGTGTTCAGGTTATCCTATATTTCTTCTATTTCCCTTTTTCTTCTCTATTATTGCTGTGTTTCTTATTCTCCCTTCTTTATTGTCGTTCTGTGTCATCGGTGGAGAGAGAGAGAGAGAGATAAAAATAAAGAGAGAGAGAGAGAGAGAGAGAGAGATATATATATACTGTATATATATATAATAATAACACGATGCATTCCATTCCCCGCTCCATTTGTTATAGATTATACGATAGCTGTTGCCAGTTTATGTATTATGCTCAAATAGTAATAAAAGGCTATGTATAATAATAACAAGTTTACTGGTATGATTTGTGTGTGGGGACCCGTTATTACTATGATAGTATATTATTTTAGGTGTGTGTGTGTATGTGTGTGTGAATTCAGGGAGAAAATGTCCATATATTATATGTGCATCTTTGAGGAGGTGTTAGTGAGAGCCCTGGATTACGTTCTGTGTAGGTGAGACACCAATAGAAACAGTGGGGGAAGCCAAGCAAATGGAACAGGAGTTCCAGCAACTCCTTGGCATATGCCTATGTGGCCTTCCCTGGGTACTTCTCTGTTCGATTCGTGCCTACAATCTCTCCACATAAGTAGATAATATTATATATTATCTCTCTCTCTCTCTCTCTCTCTCTCTCTCTCTCTCTCTCTCTCTCTCTCTCAGTGAGGGAGACAGAAATAGCCTGCAGTCCGACTTAAGCAAAATAGTGGAATGATAAGAAAAGCGGAAAATGCCCTTTAATGTTGACACATGTTAAATTATTTACGCTTGTACAAAAAACAAACAACACAAAACGTATGATTATCAAATGAAAGGCCAACTAATAATAGCAATTTCTAAGGTTAAATATCTAAGGGATATAATATCTGAAAACCTAAAATCCTCAAAGTAATGTGCAGCTGTGACAGATAAACCTAGCAAAGCCTTGGAATTTATATACAAATATAAATAAATGTATAAACGAGAACATTATTTTGTCGTTATTCAAAAGCATTGTTAGACCCCATCTTGACCCCATCGTTCAGTTCTGGTCCCCGTATTTATGGAAAGAATGAAACACTCAAATCTGTGCAGCGTGCAGCAACTAAGCTAACAAGCTCTGAGAAACAAGCCATATTATGAAAACTTGGAGAAATTAAATTTGTTCTCGGTAAGAAAAGGGAGGTTACGAGGCCAACTTATCGAGTGCTTTAAGATACTTAAAGGATTTGACAGAGTATATATGAGTGTATTGTTCACGATTAATAATAATGCTACAACCCGAGGTAATGGAATGAAATTAAATAGAAAAAAGGCATGTCTAGATGTGTCACAAAATTTCTTCACATACAGTGTGCTTAAAGAGTGGAATAGTTTACCAAGGGAGATGGTCGACAGAAATTCAATTGATACGTTCAAGAAGAAATTGGACGATCATCTGATGGAGATTGGATAAATATGAATTAATCAGTAGGCATGTGTAAATTCCCTTTTAGACCAATTTGTGTTTATACACTTTAAAAAAAAATCTTGTGGGCATTGCCTTACCCATAAGGTTACATTCCATCCTATTTTCCGGTACGTCTTTGTAGCCGGAGGGAGCTGTGCGTGGGAAGAGCGCCTTCTACTTTACTGTCCTTATCTTCTACTATAAACTAGTAGTATTAAGGTCGGACCGCCTAGTAGGTACCGCAAAGTCTGTATGGTCTGAGTATCTGTGTAACTCTGTGTAACTCTCTCATAAGACCTACAACATATGAACTAGGAAAGTGTCTAGACGGTATGTAAACAATCACGCCTCCCCTCCACATAAATCCATTCCTATATAGTAACCTAGATGTGTGTGTGAATTTATATTTTGTTTTTGTGTGTTCATTGTTGTCTGTTGTGTTGTCCCTATTCTGGCTCTGTCTTGAGTCGGCCACCCCCCAAAAAAAATAAAAAAAGGGAAAAGAGAGAAAAATAAACAGAAAATAGGAAAAGTGGGGATTGGGCCTGAGTATATAGAATAGATATATATAATATAATAACTTTCTACACCCCTCCCTTCCCTACTACCTCATTTGTTACCCCATATATTGTTCCTATTTGCTCTGGCCTCTGAACAATGCTTTTAGTAACGTGTAACTCATATACAAACCCAGATATTGTATTTGCCGCCCGTATGAGGGGTGATGTACTGTTTCCCTTCACGGTTCCTTTAGTTTCCTCCCTACACCTCCATCAAGATTAAGGGGGGTCACCGGTTTTTGTTATATTTCTCTCCTCTTCTCTCTTTCCCTGGCTTGTATCTATTCGGACCCATTCAGCCAACTGTTTTAAGACGTTTATCCCCATCCAGGTGTCGATATCTTCCTGGTGAGCTATAGCGAGCCAGCATTGTATGGAGAAATCCGGCTTCGCCGGACAGATTTTTCTATCGAAAAATGTACAAATTTAGCTAGTTGTAATATATATATATAAATATATATATATATTATATATATATATATATATATGCTGGCTCGCTACCCCTCGCCAGGAAAATATTGACACCTGGATATGGGTAAGCGTCTTAAAACAGTAGGTTGAATGGGGCCGAATGGATATAAGCCAAAGAGAAAGAGAAAAAAAAAAGCGAGGTGGGCTCCCTTAAAACAAAGACCCCGTTCGTGATAAATATGTGCAATGCCCCGGTTCCTCCTAAATTGCAGGCCTTCTGTACATTTCCAGTGTTCATATTGTCTTATATGAGAGAGAGAGAGAGAGAGAGAGAGAGAGAGAGAGAGAGAGAGAGAGAGAGAGAGAGACACAGACAGACAGACACAGACAGACAGACAGACAGACTGACTAAATTGATAAATGGGGATATGGAATGTTGAGTAAGAGACAGATAGACAGACAGACAGACGTATTTATTAGTAGAAAGATAGATAAATAGATAGATAGATCGAATTTAATAGTCTGACAAAAGTTGATCATAATAAATCCATTATTAAAGAAATTTTATATGAATTTCCAATATGTGTGGAATTACCTATAAATATATGAAATAAATGTGCAAATTATATTTCGAGAATAAATATATTTATTAAGTGTATTGAATGGTAATTTATATAATTGTTCACATCTGATATCTTTACCGTTTTATATATACGTTTTCCACTTGTGATATGATTACACTAGATAAACTTAATGAAATCGTCCAATAAAATGTAAAGTATATTATAAAAAAACATAAAAATCGACTCGAGGGAACAAAATATCACATCATTTAAACGGTGACCTTCAATGATTATTCAAAATATATAATTAATGGGAAATATGTCGCAGTATTTATGTGGGTCCCATTAATTTGGCATTGTCCATATATCACAGAAATATAATATAGCTCGCTAATTTGACACCTCTGATCATTGATATATACTGTAGTTTATTAAGGGGAGACTTATTAATTAATGTATTCATATATTTTTTTAGTTTCCTCCCTAGACCTCCATCAAGCTTAGAAAAACACCCCCTAGACCCCCGTTCAAGATAAATTTGTACATCTTTCGGTAGAAAAATTTCCCGGCCGAAGGCCGGTTCCCCTTAAAATTACAGGCTCGCTATCGTTCGCCAGGAAAAAAATGACACCTAAATGGCTTGAAAGATCTAAAAATTGACAACGAAATGGGGGGAAAGGTGTTAAAATCGCCAAACTAATGAGCCAAACGTCTTATAATCTCAAAACTAGTGGGGCTAAACATTAGGGAGAAAGGGGTCCAGAAAAACGGTCTTCCTCCCCTTAGGGGGGAATGGTTGGGTTTTCTGGCTCCCCTTCTCCCTCATGTTTAGCCCCATTAGTTCTGATACTTTAAGACATTTGCCCCATTAGTTTGGCGATTTTAAGAACTTTCGCCCTATTTTTGGCTCATATTAGGAGTGTAGCCGATTGGGTTATGGCCGTTTAGGAGTGTGGGCGATTGGGTTGTGGCCGTTTAGGAGTGTGGCTGCCTGGGTTATGGTCATTTAGGAGTGTGGCCGATTGGGTTATGGCCATTTAGGAGTGTGTCCGATTGGGTTGTGGCCGTTTAGGAGTGTGGCTGCCTGGGTTATGGTCATTTAGGAGTGGCCGATTGGGTTATGACCATTTAGGAGTGTGGCCGATTGGGTTGTGGCCGTTTAGGAATGTGGCCGATTCGGTTGTGACCGTTTAGGAGTGTGGCTGCCTGGATTATGGTCATTTAGGAGTGTGACCGATTGGGTTATGGCCATTTAGGAGTGTGGCCGATTGGGTTGTGGCCGTTTAGGAGTGTGGCCAATTGGGTTGTGGTCGTTTAGGAGTGTGGCTGTCTGGGTTATGGCCATTTAGGAGTGCAGCCGTTTAGGTTAGGGGAGCCCATCTCGCTTTTGTTTAATCTTTCTCTCCCTCTCTCTTTGGCTAGTATCCATTCGGCCCCATGCAGCCTACTATTTTAAGACGTTTACCCCGTCCAGGTGTCAATATTTTCCTGGCGAGCGGTAGCGAGCCAGCATATACTGTATATATTTTTTTCTTCACAGCAAGATAAATTTGTAAATTTTTCGATAGAAAAATTTCTCCGGCGAAGCCGGATTTCTTCATACAGTGCTGGCTCGCTATCGCTCGCCAGGAAGAAATCGACACCTGGATGGAGATAGACGTCTTAAAACAGTTGGCTGAATGGGGCCGAATGGATACAAGCCAGGGAAAGAGAGGAAAGGAAAGAAAGATAAAAGAAGCCAGTGACCCCCCTTAATATGAAGCATTCGTGTCCATATCTCACCCGGTATGTGTCGCTTTTAGTACTAGTAGAATCATAGGTAGGCACGCACAGGGGAGCAATCAAAGCCACTTACACACACACATACATACACACACACACACACACACACACACACATACATTCACACACTCTCTCTACACACATTCATTCCCTCTCTCCTCTCTCTGCTCTCTCACTCTCTCTGCTCTCTCACTCTCTCTCTTCTCTCTGTCTCTTTCTCTCTGCCCTCTCACTCTCACTCTCTCTCTCTCTCCTCTCTCTCTCTCTCTCTCTCTCTCTCTCTCTCTCTCTCTCTCTCTCTCTCTCTCTCTCTCTCTCTCTCTCTCTCGCTCTCGCGTAGGAGTGGTAATGGTGATGATAGTGGTGGTGACATTAATGATGGTGATGAAGGTTATTGCGGTGACAGTGATGATGGTGGTGAAGATAGTGGTAGTGGCAGGAGTGGTATTATAATTGAAGGTTTCGACAACATAATAACGTAGACTAGATTGAATTAGTATTGAACCTAAAGGTATTGGTGACATTAGGGGCTAGGTGGTTATTGTTTGGTCTGTGTGTTTTATTTATTTATTTATGTGTTTTGTTTCGCTCTAGATCTCCATCAAGGTTTAAGGGGAGGTTTTTAGTGTGTTTCCTAGACTTCCATCAAGCTTGAAATTACACCCCCATGACCCCTTTTCAAGATAAATTTGTAAATTTCCCGGCCGAAGGCCGGTTCCTCTTAAATTAAAGGCTCGCTTTCGCTCGCCAGGAAAAAATCGACACCTAAATGGGACGAAAGGTCTTAAAAGTGACATAAATGGGGTGAAAGTTCTTAAAATCGCCAAACTAATGGGGCAAACATCTTAAAATCTCAAAAGCAATGGGGCTAAACATGAGGGAGAAAGGGGTAAAGAAAAAAAGCCCTCAAGTGGAAATCTCCCCTTAACAACAAAAACTATGACCCCCTTTAAGATATAGGCCTATTTGTACATTTTTCAGTAGAACAATTTCCCGGCCGAAGGCTGGTTCTTCATAAAATTACAGGCTTGCTCTCGCTCGCCAGGGGAAAAAATGGACACCTAAATGGCACGAAAGCACGAAAGGTCTTACAATTGACATCGAAATGGGGCGACAAGTGTTAAAATCGCCAAACTGATGGGGTCCAAAAGTCTTAAAATCTCAAAACTAATGGAGCTAAAGACGGGGGAGATGGGGGGGCCCAGGAAACCCCCCCCCCCCCCCTTTAATAGTCCCACTAGTCAAGCACTCCATCTCTGGGACCTTTACTTACGAGAAGATAAATACGCACATAACACAATTTAACCTTTGCTTTGTTTGGCTAATACCTGGTTGAACAATGGCTTTATCCACGAATGACTGACGTAGTTATAAATGACAGCTGTGCGTGTGTTATTGATGAAGAGTACGTTGCATGTGTAATATACGTATCTATTACATGGCTGACAAAGTGAATTACTATCGTTATACCCAATGATTTTATATACAATTGTCATACCATTAGTTAAGGGGAGGTTTTTAGTGGATTCCCTAGACTTCCATCAAACTTAAAATTACTCCCCCTAGACCCCCTTTCAAGATAAATTTGTACATTTTTCGGTAGAAAAATGTCCCGGCCGAAGGCCGATTCCCCTTAAATTACAGACTCGCTATCGCTCGCCAGGAAAAAATCGACACCTAAATGGCACGAATGGTCTTAAAATTGACAGAAATGGGGCGAGGGTTCTTAAAATCGCCAAACTAATGGGGCGAACGTCTTAAAATCTCAAAAGCAATGGGGCTAAACATGAGGGAGAAAGGGGTCCAGAAAAGAAATACTCCAGGTGGAAATCTCCCCTTAATACATGGGTAGAGAAGTTAATCACTATCAATGTACCTAATGATTTTGTATACATGTTTAATACCTTACTTAACCCTTATTTAGCGGGCTAGGCGGTTTATTTATATGTACCGCCCAGCGGGGTGTTTTTAGCCAAAATAGGGCTGTTTATGTGATCATTTTCATGCCTAAATAAGACCCAGAGCGTAAAACAAGTATCTATCCCTGAAAGGGCATAAACAGAGCTTTCCAATGACACCATAACGATCCTTTTATGATGGCTAGTTTTCTTGCAACAACCGCGCAACGCGAGTGCAAAAAGCATGTAATTCGGCACTTTCCCCATACAATTCCGTATATAGCGAGTGAGAGAGGGAGGGAGGAGGTGGGATTCGTGTCAGTAGGTTCGCCGCGGTGGTCTGGAGCAGTCATACGCTCGCTACTCTCCTGCCACCACTTGTGTCTCTCTCTCAGCAACATTACGTGCTGAAATTGCCACACGACATATGTCGCGCGCCGCCACATAGTCCAGATTTATTTAACTCGACTTATGTTGCGCGCCGACACTTAGGGGTTAATACATGGGTAGAGAAGTTAATCACTATCAATGTATCTAATGATTTTGTATACATGTTTAATACCTTACTTAATACATGGGTAGAGAAGTAAAGCACTTATAATATACCCAATAATGGTATATACTTTTACCATTCCCTATGTATACACTTCATCTTGTACAGCAGGTTAAAGAGATGGCCAGAGTTAAAACAATAAACACGACCTTTGACTGTTATTAAGGGAGCCCACCTCGCTTTTTTTCTCTTTCTCTCCTTTTCTCTCTTTTCCTGGCTTGTATCCATTCGGCCCCATTCAGCCTACTGTTTTAAGACGTTTACTCCCATCCAGGTGTCAATATTTGTTCTGGCGAGCGGTAGCGAGCCAGCATATACTGTATATATTTTTGTTTTGACAGCAAGCTAAATTTGTACATTTTTCGATAGAAAAATGTTTCCGGCGAAGCCGGATTTCTCCATACAATGCAGGCTCGCTATCGCTCGCCAGGAAGAAATCATCACCTGAATGGGGATAAACATCTTAAAACAGTTGGCTGAATGGGGCCAAATGGATACAAGCCAGGGAAAGAGAGAAAAGGAGAGAAAGATAAAAAAACAAAAGCCGGTGACCCCCCTTAGCCCATTCAGTACCATTAATATTCTCTTCATTATATTCTGACAACTATTGGGCGATTTGACTCAGCTTGGGAAGGACGGCTACCAATTATAAGGCTACAGATTCTCTCAAATCATCCTTTTTAGCTACCATATATTCTTACTAAGCTTCATAAAATCTCCTAAATGAAGCTGAAACCAAATTAAAAAGACGTCGCCGGTACAGAAGGGTTTGAATTTAGAGAGAGGCGCTATCTATAACTTGGCATTTCATCTAGGAGGGGAATTAAGTCTTACTATTTGTGTTTAGCATATTAGATTTAACCTTTTTGTGGGGTGTGTGCGTGTGCGTGTGCGTGTGCGTGCGCGCGCGCGCGCGCTCTACAAGGAACAGTCCATATCTGAAAGACTGTGATCCTTCCTGGAGAAATACTCGAAATATAAATACTGTGGGGAGCACTGCACTCTCCGCAGTGTGTGCAAATACAGTCCTATCTACTCTAATCTTGAATTGCTCTACTGAAGAACCTTTTACAACTTCTAGGGGAAGGTTGTTCCAGGTAGAACAAATCTTGTATGTGAAGAAGTTTAAACATACACTATAGACTATTCGCTGTAAGTAGGCGAGAAATCATGGCCTCTAACCTCTGTAACTAAAACGACTAGAGTAATCGAGCTAATATTTCTACTGTTTGGGAAGAGTCGGTCAAGGAATAGATGTGGAGATTTACAGCCAATTTGCTCTAGCCCTTTTTGAGTTACAGAGGATAGAGGTCATGATTTATCGCCTACTTACAGCGAATAGACTATAGTTGCTGAAGCTCTTCCGTTCTAAATTCCAGCCATGGTTGTGTGTTGTATTCCTATTGAGTGTGCACATTTTGTTACAATACACGTTATCAAACCCATTATGTATTTTATTATGAGAGAGAAAGATATATATATACAGTATATATATATATATATAGAGATAGATATATATATATATATATATATATATATATATATATATATATATATACAGTATATATATATAATTTCTGCAATGGAGCTTCCTCTTGGGAATCGAAGTCTCACAAGGAAAAGGAGAACCAGCGTAGTAGCGAACATCTTATCTTTATTGGTTACCAAACGTTTCGGAGAAAACAGTCTCCATCTTCAGTGAATCTAAAATAAATGAAAGTTTACATAAGAAATAAAACAAATAATTACATATGGATGTGAAATATCAAGCAGTAAGGTTCGTATGAATATGAACCGAGAAGAGCTAAACATAATAAAACAAAAACTATGTATTAAGAGAACAGCATTAAGCTAAACTTAAACAAATAATACTAATAAGAGGGTATACAATAAAGTACGAAAAGAAAATGGAAGGATATTTACTGAGTGAAAAGAGGTGTTGCAGTGACCGTGTTGTTCAGGCTAGGCTTTAATTTATTTATATAGATTGATTCTGAGGTGATAAGGTCACAGCGTGAATGGCATGTGGTTAGTATCTGGAAGTCTGTGGAAGAGAAAGGGTGATCAAACTGGTGAGAGTGATCGCGGATAGCAGAAGTGGAAGGCTTAGAAATCAACCTGCCTGTTGAAAACTCTTCGCAACTGCTAACCATATATCAATTTCAAATTCGTGTTTTCTAATAATAACACTATAGGAAATTTCCTCAAACATACTTCTTCTCTTCCTATGAACCTCCATTCCAATGTGGTTTAACAGTTCACCTGTTCTAGCTGTACTGCTAGATACGTGGGTTGCACCTCACGTTGGTTGCTTCACCGTATCCGGGAGCACCAAGGTAAATCCATTGGAACAGGCAGGTTGATTTCTAAGCCTTCCACTTCTGCTATCCGCGATCACTCTCACCAGTTTGATCACCCTTTCTCTTCCACAGACTTCCAGATACTAACCACATGCCATTCACGCTGTGACCTTATCACCTCAGAATCAATCTATATAAATAAATTAAAGCCTAGCCTGAACAACACGGCCACTGCAACACCTCTTTTCACTCAGTAAATATCCTTCCATTTTCTTTTCGTACTTTATTGTATACCCTCTCTTATTAGTATTATTTGTTTAAGTTTAGCTTAATGCTGTTCTCTTAATACATAGTTTTTTGTTTTATTATGTTTAGCTCTTCTCGGTTCATATTCATACGAACCTTACTGCTTGATATTTCACATCCATATGTAATTATTTGTTTTATTTCTTATGTAAACTTTCATTTATTTTAGATTCACCCCTGAAGATGGAGACTGTTTTCTCCGAAACGTTTGATAACCAATAAAGATAAGATGTTCGCTACTACGCTGGTTCTCCTTTTCCTTGTGAGACTTATATATATATATATACAGGTATATACAGTATATATATATATATATATATATATAGAGAGAGAGAGAGAGAGAATGTGAATGTGCGTGTGTGGCGTGGGAAGGAATTTAATATAATATACTGTATATACTGTAGCCTATATGTTATATTTACAAAGAGTCTAATATTACCTACCCTTTGTTCTTGAATATACATGGGGCTAGGTATCGCAAACAAATGGTATGTATTTATCACGCACGTACTTACTCCCACACAAACCTGCACACACACACACACACACACACACACACACACACACACACACACACACACATGCACACAACACTGTTCAAAGCCAAATCACCCACCTCTCTCTCTCTCTCTCTCTCTCTCTCTCTCTCTCTCTCTCTCTCTCTCTCTCTCTCTCTCTCTCTCTCTCTCTCTCTCTCTCTCTCTCTCAGACACCTACGCACCCAAAACTGTAATCCGCTCATTAATAAGGCATCTAAGAATTTTATTGGCCTCAGATCAAAAGAGTTCAAAAAGTGTCTAGTTTTTAATTGGGTCATATTCCTCGTAGAGATGAAGTGAGTAGTGGTGAGGATGATGGTGGTTGTGGTGGTAGTGGTGATGGTGGTGGTGGGGATGGGCGTAGTGGTGATGGTGGTGGTGGGGATGGGCGTAGTGGTGGGGATGGTGATAGTGGTGGTGATGGTGATGATTATGGTGGTGAAGATGATTACAGGGATTTTGATAAAGATGATGATGGGGATTATAATTAAAGTTATGTTAGCTAGGTTAAGGCCCCATTAATTGCTCTTTCCAGTCACATATGCATAGCCTACGTGAGATGCAGTTGGGATGTGTGTACATGCTTAGATTGATATGCAGGATTCGAAGTTGCATAATAAATCGTAGGCAGTGTCCACCATTCTTTAACTGTCTTCGTGGCGTAATGCATAAGGTGTTGATTTTCGGTGTGAGCGTCCTGGATTCGAATCCACGGACTGCCACATGTGTTTGTAATATTTCATTAATCGATTTTAGGAGTAGAGTTGGTTGTTGGATAGAACATAATAATTATGATAATGGTGATAGTTGTGATGATGGTGGCAATGGTGATGATGTAGTGATTAGCTATAGTGGTAATGATGGTCGTTGTTGTGGTGATAGTATTAATCATGAAGTGTTATCCCATTCACCACTGGTGACTTCCTTTTAGCTTTAAGGGGAGATATCCACTTGAGGGATTTTTTTCTTGACTCCTTTCTCCCTCATGTCTAGCCCCATTGTTTTCCTAATGTTAAGACGTTCGCCCCATTATTTTGACGATTTTAAGAAATTTCAACCCATTTCTGTCAATTTTAAGATCTTTCGTGTCATTTAGGGGTCAATTTTTTCCTGGCGAGCGATAGCGAGCCTGTAATTTAAGAGGAACCGGCCTTCGGCCGGAACATTTTTCTACCGAAAAATGTAAAAATTTAGCTTGAAAGGGAGTCTACGGGGTGTAATTTTAAGCTTGATGAAAACGTAGGGAACAAACTAAATACCTCCCCTTAATCATGAAGTGTTATCCCATTCACTACTGGTAACCTCCTTTTAGCTTTAATCTGGCTACTATTAGACGATTTCATTCGGTTTAATAAGGGCTTCCAGCAATAAAGAGGCTCGGAACTATCTTACTTAACCCTTATTATTACCACAGATCCTTCTTATAGTGCAAACACAAAATCGTCTAAATAAAGCTAGAATAAAGTTAAGGGGATGTATTTAGTTTGTTCCCTAGACTTCCATCAAGCTTCAAATTACTCCCCCTAGACCCCCCTTTCAAGATAAATTTGTAAATTTTTCGGTAGCAAAATTTCCCGGCCGAAGGCCGGTTCCCCTTAAATTACAGGCTCGCTATCGCTCGCCAGGAAAAAATCGACACCTAAATGTCACGAATGGTCTTAAAATTGACAGAAATGGGGCGAGGGTTCTTAAAATCGCCAAACTAATGGGGCGAACCTCTTAAAATCTCAAAAACAATGGGGCTAAACATGAGGGAGAAAGGGGTCCAGAAAAAAATCCCTCGAGTGGAAATCCTCCCCTTAAGACGACGTCGCCGGTACAGAAGGGGTTAGAAGCTGTAATGCTAGTGTGTGTTGGGTGGTGGTGTTGATGTGAGTGAGTGCAGTACAAAGGAAATCAAGCAACAACAGATCTAGTGACCCTTCTAGGCTGCTTGTCCTCCAAAACACTGAGGATCAAGTGTCCAAACGGTGATGATTATAGTAGTGGTGATTGAAATGGTGACGATGGTGATGTTGTTGGTGGTAGTGTTGGTGATGATGGTTGTGGTGTTTGGTAATTCGTGATGAGGGCGGTTAAGGGGAGATTTCTACTAGAGGGATTTTTTTCTTTACCCCTTTCTCCCTCATGTTTAGCCCTATTGTTTTTTTAGATTTTAAGACGTTCGCCCCATTAGTTTGGCGATTTTAAGAACTTTAGCCCCATGTATGTCACTTTTAAGACCTTTCGTCCTTAGGTGTCGATTATTTCCTGGCGAGCGATAGCGAGCCTGTAATTTAAGAGGAATCGGCCTTCGGCCGGGACATTTTTCTACCGAAAAATGTACAAATTTATCTTGAAAGGGAGTCAAGGGGGTGTAATTTCAAGCTTGATGGAAGTCTAGGAAACACAGTAAAAACCTCCCCTTAAGGTATAGGTGTTGATAGTGGTGTTGGTGTTAATGGTCAGTTAATTACACAAATATCAAACTAAGACAAATTCGAGGGTATACCACCATCATCACCACCATCATCACCACCATCATCACCACCATCACCACCACCATCATCACCAGCAGCAACACCACTATCTACTATCACTATTATCACCAACACAATTCTCACTACCACTAACACCATCATCACCACTAAAATCATCAATATCACCACTACTACCAACACCACTATCTACTATCACCAACACAATTCTCACTATCACTAACACCATCATCACCACTAAAATCATCAATATCTAACCACTACCACCATCACCATTATCTATCATCTCCACTATCACCACAATTCTCACTACCACCATCATCACCACTAAGATCATCAATATCACCACCACCAATTCCACCAGCATCATTATCTATCATCACCACTATCACCACCACCATTATCACCAACACAATTATCACTACCACTACCACCATCATCACCATTAAAATGATCACCACCACCACCATCAGCAACACCAATATCCCCTCTCCCCCTCACCACCAATAATATCTACATGCCACTACCCTCATTAGAATAATATATGGAGATTTGCCTTGGCGCTGTCAATACTAACTTATTCATCCATTTTTACTCGGGCAACTAACTCTCTCATACGTGGGCGGTTGCGCTAATAAGTCATATCCCAGCTGTTATTACGTTTGGCTCGCTCTGTGTTGTATTTACGTCTGTCAGATGTTGAATAGGGTGGGTAAGTGTAGGAACATGTTTGTATATTTCACTCGATATGAAGAAATGAAGCTTAGATATTGCTGATACCAATTATTGATCAAAACATACTTGGTACCGAGACATGACTTATTAGCGCCACTGTACAGTCGGCGTAATAAGTGATTTCTCGGCACCAACTATGTTTTGATCAATAATTGGTATCAGCAATATTTACACACGATTTCTTCTTTTTGAGTGAGATATACCAACATGTTCCTACACTTACCCACCCTATTCAACATCTGACAGACATTAATACAGAACAGAGCGAGCCAAACGTAATGACAGCTGAGACATGACTTATTAGCGCCACTGTACAGTCGGCGTAATAAGTGATATCTCGGCACCCATTATGTTTTGATCAATAATTGGTATTACCAATATTTACACATGATTTCTTCTTTATGAGTGAGATATACCAACATGTTCCTACACTTACCCACCCTATTCACCATCTGACAGACATTAATACAGCACAGCGCGACCGTACAGTCACTTATAAACATTCGTGGACTTAGTGTGTCAAACCGGGGCAAGTTTGTTTGAAGACTTGCATTAATTTGAAAAGTAACGCAAGAAAATTACCATGAAATAGCATTGTTTTGGCCACGTTCTCACCTCCAAAGACAACATTTGAACTATAAACCACAATTTAATCTTTGCATAGACCGTAATAAAGACTAAAAAGAACGGACTCGGCATTCGTTCGACACCCTGCGTGGACTCTTTGCGTTTTTCTGTATGCAGTTATATGCAGTATGCAGTTACTATCTGGATTGATTTTTGGATGGAACTTGCTTTGCAATAGATGGTATAAATAGTTGTGTAGTTGATTTACGGATAATTATATTCATAAATTCGTGTGCCAAAGATCTACTTCCATAATTAGAAATAGGTGAAGGCCACATTTTTATTTTTATTTATGCATTTATATTTTATTTTATTATTTATTTATTATTTATTATTTTATTATTTATTTGTTTATTTATTATTTTTTGAGTGACTGTACAGTTGGCAAGATTACCAGGTGGCCCCCGGGCTTCTTTTATGTATGGTATTTAAGCTATTTCCGAATGTAAACATTAGAAATACACCAGACAGAAATGAACAAAACTAGCGGGTAGGTTAATTCTGTATATTTTGTTTGCCCTAACTTTACTCTCTTACTCTATAATAGCATAAACACAATTAGCACTGGACCACTTGAATATCATGTCGGGTGTACAGTCGCTTATACAAGTTCGTTGACCCCCTATATATGTATTTATTTATGCCATTATAAAGCCGCTGTCACACAAACGCTTTTTCGAGCAATTTTTACGAGCAATTATGATCTTGTGGTGGGCTGACCCTTGATTGATTTTGTGGTGGGCTGACCCTTTGTCAGAGTGAGGGTTGGTGTCCTCTACTTCCCATAGCCCCTTCTATCTTTTTCTCCTTCTGCATCTCTAATTTTTTCAAATGGCGTAGGGATGCGGCGACCCCAACGCCCGCCACTTTGTGGTGCAGGTAGCCTCCTCTGTGGTGGAGGGGTGAGAAATTTCCACCACCGCTTTTCTCCGGCGAGACGTAGAAGTCGGCTAAAGGGGATCGGGGGCGGGGGGCCTGGTATCCTTCTCCCCTTAAATAAATCTACCAAAAAAACGAGACAGAGACAGAGATAGGGGCGAGGGAACGCGTTCGTGGTCCCGGACCCTAAGAATAGGAGCTTTGAATGTGCGTGGATGTAGTACGAATGAGAAGCGAGAGGATATTGGAAGGTTATTTGAAAGAAGGATGTATGATGTCCTTGCACTGAATGAAACAAAGATGAAAGGAGAGGGAGAAGTGGATTTTGGAAACGTGATAGGTAGAAAGTCTGGAGTAGACGAGGGAATCAGGGGGAAAGAAGGAGTGGCTATTATTGTGAAGGAGGAGTTGAGAGAGTTTATAAAAGAGTGGAAAGAGGTGTCATCAAGGCTAATGTGGGTGAGAATGCGGTTTAAGGGTGAAAGATGGGTTTTTGTAAGTGCGTATGGACCAGGGCCGGTATTTATAAAGCACTTTTAGGCCTAAAAATAGCTTTTAAAGATGGCGCCAACTTTTAAAACTTAAAAGTTGGGCAAACAAACTTTTAGCGGCTAAAAGTAGCTTTTAAACCCAGCGAAAACTAAAAGCTCCCCTTGGGACTGTTAGCGCTTAAAAGTTACTTTTAGAGGACGATGAAGATGATTGAATAACAAATCCGCCACCCCCTGCCAAGGAATGTTCATGTTAGACAGATTAATTGGATTAATAGGCCTATAGCGAGTTAATCGAAGTACACCATTTAAACCATGAAGGAGACAGAGGAACAAAGCTCTTAACCCAGAGATGAAAGTGTGTAGGCCTAGTACGGTACCCTACGTTATTTGGCAACGGTCAAAATGTAACTGAATGAGTAACTCATGGTGGTATGATTGTAGGTTAGATATATTATAAAGTGCAGTATGTTAGGTAACTCTTGATTCTATCCATAAATTCCATATACCACCCCGCACATCATACTACCCAAAGGTGATCCACTGTGTGTTCTCCAACGAATAAGCTATATTAGAAAGTAACCTACCACCTTATATATCAACCTACTTTAAACATTTCGATTCATACTGTATATATGTCCGACTACATTTTTTGCCGCGGTCGGTCTCTCTATTTTTAGATGGGTAAATCCTCCTCCTCCTCCGCCCACAACCTCGACAGTTCCAGCGTCCTCGTTGACAAATGCCTATACTGTACTTGTTGGAAGAACACTTCAAATAGACCAAATTAAAGGAGTGTAGAAGGACTAAGATATAATATTCGATTGTCACAAGATAGGCCTATTTCATAACATCCGAGAACAAGTAGCCTATTTGCACCCTATTTTTTCGCAAATTACCGTAAACTGGGGTGATTTCGGATAGGATAAGGATATTATGGGGGATAATTTTAGGAGGCTTCCTGGATTACGGCGCACGGCGCATTATCACTACACATCACTTGACCTAGTTAAATCTCTACAATGTGTTTACAGTCATGAGAAATTGTAAAAAACAAACTCGAAAAATTTCCGAAATTACCCCACTTTACGAATTGTGAAAACTCGCGAATTTGGCAACTATCTCAGATGCTGCCACACCGGAGTATGCAATTGTTTTGGTATGGTAAATATATTACCCTTTCAATTTAGCAATATATAATAGATTTCACAATAACAAAATATTGCATAATTACCCTAATGTTTTATAGTAATTAGTATATGCAATTAGAAGCCTATACTTACCTATTAAACGTTATTCATCTATTGTAATCTTGCTAGATGTAGCGAAATAGCGATTGTGGCGGCTTTCTTAACGCTTCCACTAAAAGCTGCTTTTAAATGTTTTATGAATAACTTTTAAGGATTTTCTTATAGTTAAAATTACTTGTAGGGAAATTTTAAATTATTTTATAAATACCGGCCCAGGAAGTGAAAGAGAGTTAGACGAGGTAGAGGGTTTCTGGGAGGATTTGAGAGATTGTCTACAAGGGTTTGATGAAAATGAAAATGTTATAGTTTTAGGGGACCTAAATGCTAGGGTAGGAAATGAGCCTGTTGGGGGAGTCATCGGTAGTTTTGGTGTGGATGGTGTAAAAGAGAGTGGAGAAAGACTGAAAAATGTATGTGAAGAGTGTAGATTGAGTGTAGGTAATACGTTCTTCAAAAAAAGGAAATCTCCCCTTAACACACGCTCTGCTCTATTCATAAAAAATCTTGTCTACTCTTAACAAATTTCCTCCAATTTCATGAATCCTTAGCACCTTCCACATTGCTTCTCGATGCACACGATCATACACTTTTTCCAAATCCACCAAAGCCCAAAATATCTCCTTATGCTTCTCTAAATACTTCTCGCATAGCTGTCTTTCTGCAAAGCTAATAATAATAATAACAATAATACTAATAATAATAATAATAATAATAATAATAATAATAATAATAATAATAATAATAATAATAATATATAATCGGCCACCGCCACCAAGAAGCACCTAACTCTCGACTTGCACTCCAAAGCAAATTAGGGCCCATGAATTATTTACGACACCCCAGACTCTGTAATCACCCATTCAGGGGGGATGGGTATACAGTAGTTGTTGGTCGATTTATTCATGCATATAATTCTATTTTTATTTATTTGTATTTCCTCCCTAAGCCTTCATAAAACCCTAAAAATACATCAAACTTTAAAAAAAACATCAAACTTAAATAACATCAAACTAAAAACAAACAAAAAACAAAAAATCACCATGATCCCCCTCCGAGATATATTTGTACATTTTTCGGTAAAAAAATGTCCCGGCCGAAGGCCGATCCTTCCTTAATTACAGGCTCGCTATCGCTCGCCAGGAAAAACTCGACACCTAAATTACACGAAGTCTTAATATTGTCAAAGAAATGGGGTGAAAGGTCATAAAATCGCCAAACTAATAGGCCGAATCTGAAAAGTATTGGGGCTAAGCATGAGGGTGAAGGGGGTCAAACAAAATCGACCATCCTCTCTCCCCCCCCCCCCCTTCCCCCCTCATTCAGGTTACTTTGCAAGGCTTTGAAGTAGTTGTGTCGCCCTAAAAGTTATGGAAGCATTAACACGCTATACCTGGGCTCAGTGATGCTAAGTTGTAGAGTCCCAGAGCTCTAGGCGTTATTGTGAAGATTAGAGAGCATCTGTGGGACTTTCCTAGCATGAATCCAATAATTAACTGTATTGTTAACTTGATAACAATGGAAGGGAGGAACGATAGCAACACGAATAAGAGCAGCAGTTAGCCAAGCAACGCTCTCTCTCTCTCTCTAGCTATCTATATATCTATCTATATATATATATATATATATATATATATATATATATATATATATATATATATATATATATATACTCACACACACACACACACACACACACACACACACACACACACACACACACCACACTTGGAATAACACGCTTGATACCCATTCTTCAATTACTATTTATGCATTATTCACACCAACTAATAACCCTTGCATAATAATTAAGCATGTGCACTTGCATGTATAAATGTATAATAATGTCAGCTGTTCTCTGTGTGACTGGCATTATAATACTCAGAAATGCAACAACACTACACAACAATTACAAACATGTTAAGGGGCTTGTGGCTGGTTTGTTGGTCTATTAATTCATGTATTCATTTATTTTATAGATTCATCCCTAGACCTAGACCACCTTTCAAGATAATTGTATATATTATTTTTTATTTTCTCCGTAGACCTTCATCAGGCTTAGAAAAACACCCCTAGACCCCCTTTCAATATTAATTTGTACATTTTTCGGTAGAAAAATGTCCCAGTCGAAGGCCGGTACCTTTTGCAATTACAGGCTCGCTATCGCTCGCCAGGAAAAAATCGACACCTAAATGGCACGAAAGATCTGAAAATTGACAACGAAATGGGGCAACAGATGTTAAAATCGCCAAACTAATGATCCGAACGCCTAAAACTATGAACACTCATGGGGTTAAACACGAGGGAGAAGGGGGTCCAGAAAAGCGACCTATCTCCCCTTAATGAATGCGTTAATAATACCTTGTTTCAGCTTCTGGAATAAACCGATGCCACGCGGAAACAGTCATATTGTTTGGTCTATTTATCGGGGAAATACAAAAGGAAGATTCATATAAAGTTACAAACAATGTTAAGGAAATGTTTATAATTTGTTGTTGCAGTATCCAACGGGACTTGCATGTATCACTTATTTGCTTTACAGAGAACTACAGAATATTCATGAGTAATAAGCGCCAAGTTACATATTTATGTAGTTAATTCATTTGCATTTTCGCTATATATATATATATATATATATATATATATATATATATATATAGTTGTGTTCCCTTTATGTAAGATCAATATTCGCTCCGGAAGGTGAATATACTGTCGGCTGCTTCTGATAATATGCAAATATAAGGTCAAGATACAAACTATGGGCACAAATCCGATGCAGTATATAATAGCAAGAACGAGAGAGAGAGAGAGAGAGAGAGAGAGAGAGAGAGAGAGAGAGAGAGAGAGAACAGGAAAAGGAAGGAGAAGAAAGGGAACGTATCCGCCAATAACAGCTTAGGGTGTGATAGGGTGTTTCCGATACCTGGGGTGGGTGGTCACTGGTGCTACTGATGAGATAGAGAGAGAGAGAGATGACAGCGCATCTTTATTCTCCCTTTACCATTCTCTCTCTCTCTCTCTCTCTCTCTCTTCCTAGTCCTGCCACGGACATTAGTTCCAGGGCAGTAGTTCCCTTTCCAATGTTCCCTTACCCACTCTAAACCACTGTTTGGACACTTGATCCTCAGTGTTTTGGAGGACAAGCAGCCTAGAAGGGTCACTAGATCTGTTGTTGCTTGATTTCCTTTGTACTCCTTTGTACTCCTCCTCACCATATTTCTTCTTCCTTATTTGTTTATCTTTCATCCATTCCACCTGCTCACCTCTCTCTCTCTCTCTCTCTTCCTCACCATATTTCTTCTTCCTTATTTGTTTATCTTCCATCCATTCCACCTGCTCACCTCTCTCTCTCTCTCTCTCTCTCTCTCTCTCTCTCTCTCTCCTCCTCACCATATTTCTTCTTCCTTATTTGTTTATCTTTCATCCATTCCACCTGCTCACCTCTCTCTCTCTCTCTCTCCTCCTCCTCACCATATTTCTTCTTCCTTATTTGTTTACCTTCCATCCATTCCACCTGCTCACCTCTCTCTCTCTCTCTCTCTCGAGCCCGACGCGCCAACCCGCCAACAGCACTTCGCTCTCGCTGCTCGAAATCTGACCATAACTTGAGTACTCCATTACTCATCCCCTTATTTGTTTGCATGAGCTGTAGCTAAGCTCTAGCTTAACTGCCCTGTAGTTGCTTTGCATATAATTTTGCTGTGATTTTGACTGATAAACGTTTGTTTATCGAGACTGCTTTTGTTTACATTTGTACCGGTTAGTGACGACCGACGCTCTAAAGTAAACAAACTATTTGCTTGTTTCATATTATAAAGTTCTAGCACTTATTGTAGATATTTTAGCCCTCACTGTAGTTAAGTGCTTAGCAAACCACCCAGTAGTTATCTTGCATGACATTGTACTGTAGTTTTGACTGATAAACGTTTGTTTTTCAAAATTCTATTTGTCAAGTTAGTAGAGACGCCGCCGATACCAGCGCCACCTGTGTACGCATAAACAAACCCTCTTCTTGTATTTTATATATCAAAGTCTAGCCAATACTGTACTTGGTTGAACTTTTTAACTTGGTTATCTATATAAATCGCACACACTAACATTTGTCAAGATAGTTTTAATATTGGGTTAGAATAATTTAGTTACTGTAATACTTTTTGATAGCCTATTTATTAATCGCATTTCAGATACTTGTCACCCTATTAATAGGCCTCTCACACTCTTGCCAGGGATATTACTAACTCCATTATTATTATTATTGTGTCGACCACTGTATAAACTAATATACAGGCTTTAGCCTAACTGTGTCATACTGCTAACATAATTTTATTTTTATTTTCAGGCATAAAATTGTGTTCTATTGCTAACATATTCTTTTTGTGATCAACATATTCTTTTTGTGATCAACATATTCTTTTTGTGATTTACAGGCATTAATTGTACCATATTGCTAGCCAATATTTTTTGTTACTGTACTGTATACTGCTTTCCAGTTTTCTCACTAGGCTAAATTAACCCTCTCCCACTTTTTTTTTCCAGTAAATTTTGTAACAAATTACTAGTCCATTTACAATTTTCAGGCTTTAACTGTGTCATACTGCTAACATCAATTTTTTTTTTTCAGGCATAAATTGTGTTCTATTCCTAACATATTTTTTGTGATTTACAGCCATAATATTCTTTTTGTGATTAACATATTCTTTTTGTGATTTACAGGCATTAATTGTACCATATTGCTAACAAATATTGTTTGTTACTGTACTGTATACTGTTTTCCAGTTTTTTCACTAGGCTACATTAACCCTCTCCCACTTTTTTTCCCAGTAAATTTTGTAACAAATTTCTAGTCCATTTGTGATTTTCAGGCTTTAACTGTGTCATACTGCTAACATCAATTTTTTTTTTTCAGGCATAAATTGTGTTCTATTCCTAACATATTTTTTGTGATTTACAGCCATAATATTCTTTTTGTGATTAACATATTCTTTTTGTGATTTACAGGCATTAATTGTACCATATTGCTAACAAATATTGTTTGTTACTGTACTGTATACTGTTTTCCAGTTTTTTCACTAGGCTACATTAACCCTCTCCCACTTTTTTTCCCAGTAAATTTTGTAACAAATTTCTAGTCCATTTGTGATTTTCAGGCTTTAACTGTGTCATACTGCTAACATCAATGTTTGTTTTATTTTCAGGCATAAATTGTGTTCTATTGCTAACATATTTTTTGTGATTTACAGGCATATTAATTTTATCATATTGCTAACAAAATTTTGTGTGATTTTCAGGAATTAATTGTATCACATTGCTAACATAAATTTTTTGTGATTTTCAGGCTTTAATTGTATCATTTTGCTAACATAAATTTGTGTGATTTTCAGGCATATTGTGATTATATCGTCATGGTGCCGCAACGAACCTGCACGAGTTGTTCCTGTAAATTTGGCCCTACCATGTTTGTTGATACTGATGTCCAAATTTGTAGATTTTGCCAGCTCCGAGAGAAGATTGCGGATGAATTGAATGCAGCTCACCGCAAGATCGATGCCCTGACTACGAAGCTTGAATCCCTTCAAGAATTTGCCACACTCAACGTAGGAGTGCCCTCGGCCCAAGAAACCACTACGATGTCAACCGCCATTCCAGTGCATAAAGTACCGGTACCGGTACCCACACCAGCAGCTACCTTAGATGTTGCAGATAATAATAATGACTCTACTCTCACTCCCCCCCAGGACAATTTTCAGTTAGTGAGAAACAATGTGCATCCCAGTACCAGTACCAGGAAGGTCATCCCAACAACATGCCAAAACCGCTTCAAAATTCTGGCTATTGACGAGGAAGAGGAAACGGAAGAAGTTCGGCTTGTGGGCGACTCCATGGTCCGTGGCCAACTAACCGAGTTCTGCGCCAGGGCACCCAGGACCAGAAAGCGATTCTTTATCCCAGGTGGCGGCGTGGACGACATTGTTGCGGCTGTGGAAGAGGTTTCCAGGCTCGCCCCCGCAAGCACTACGTACGTCATCCACGTTGGATCTAACGATGTCCAACGGACGCGGTCAGAGGAACTACTTTGCAAGTACCGGCGGCTGATCAGGTCCTTCAAGGAAAAATCTAATAGAATCTTAATTTCAGGAATTGTTCCCCGGATTGATGTAGAAAACCGATTCTACAACATAGCTACCAGTACAAATCGCCGACTAGCCAAACTCTGCAGGGAGGAGGACATCGGCTTTGTCGACACGTGGGATCATTTTTACTATGATAAATCTTTGTTTTCAGGAGATGGTGTACATCTCAATGAAGTAGGAGCTGCACGTCTTGGTCGTCTGCTGAACGATGCAGTCAAGGATTTCCGTTAAAAAAACGGGGTCAATCAGACCCCAGACAGGGTAGTGTAAGTCAAATACGAACTGAAAATTCAGACAATGCACAATCAGTAACATCCAACTCTAATACTCTTAAGGTGTTTTATGTAAATGCTCGTAGCATACGCAATAACTTTTCAGATCTAGAGGAAATCGTGTTTACAGAACATTATGATATAATCGGTATTACAGAATCTTGGTTAAATACGGAAGACAGAGACTTTTTAGCCGAATATACGCTTCCTGGTTATACAATGTTTGAGAAAAGTCGGATCAATAGAAATGGAGGAGGAGTTCTGTTTTTTATAAAGGAAAGTCTTAATCCCGTCTTAATGTCAAAACCTCAAATTGCGAATATAGACATATCTTACGTACTATTAAATAATAAACGAGGAACTAAAATAACACTAGCTTTATTATACAGACCCCCATCTCAGTCAGTGCAAACTGACAGTGAAATTTATGAACAAATTGCAGAAATAACTAACATACAAGATACCGTAATTCTTGGCGATTTCAACTTACCCGTGACTAAATGGGGCGATATTCTTACTTCACTCTCTGGACACGACCTCTATGCTAACTTGCAAGAGAGTTCACTTTTTCAATTTGTACAATCTCCGACCCGTGGTAATAATGTGCTTGACCTTGTACTCGCAACAAAAGAAGAATTAATAGAGAATTTGAATGTTGGTGATGAATTCAGTAACAGCGACCATCGTACGATAAATTTCACTTTAAAGTTTACTAGTAACAAATCAAATAGCAGCATTGAGAAAGTCCCTAATTTCAAGAAAGCAAATTTTCATAAACTTAAATCAAAGCTTAAAGAAACTGACTGGAGCTTTCTGACTAACAATAACGACATAAATACATCTTGGGAGTGTTTCACAACCACTTACCTTAAGGCAGTGCAAGACCATACCATCGAAAATACGGCGTCCAGGCCATAATGATAAGCCCAAATGGTGGAATAAAGATATTTCAGACTGTCTGCTTGCTAAAAAATTTGCTAATGATAGATTAAAATCCTCACAAAATGACGAAGAACGGGTGAAATTTGTAGAGCTACGACGCAAAAGCCAAAAAGTTAATTAAGCAAAGTAAAAAGACCCTGGAGTTACATGTTGCAAATCAAAGTAAAACAAACCCGAAAGAATTCTATAGTTATATCAGAAAGAAAAAAGTAGTTACTTCAACTGTTGGACCGTTAGTCGATGAAAATGGAGAATCCACCAAAGACGAAGTACAAATGAGTAATGCCCTCAATACCTTCTTTGCATCAGTTTTTACAACCGAAGACCTCAGTGATATCCCTACACCATCGCCGATTCAGATTGATAATTCAGATGTTCTAAGCAATATCACCGTTACAGAGAGAGAAGTATTGAATTGTTTAGATAAACTCAAGGTAAATAAAACGCCTGGACCTGATACAATCTCACCTAGAGTTCTAAAGGAAGCTAAGGATGAGCTCTCCAAACCACTGACATTGCTATTCAATGAATCCTTGCAGTCTGGGACTATGCCTGATCAGTGGAAGCTAGCCAACGTAACACCGATATTCAAAGAGGCAGCAAATCCCTACCCAGTAACTATCGTCCAATTAGCTTAACCTCAATTGTATGTAAAATGCTAGAAACGGTCATAAGAGACAGACTCGTAAATCACTTAGAGGCAAATAACTTACTTAAAGATACTCAACACGGCTTTCGTAAAAAACGTTCCTGTTTAACAAACCTCTTAGACTTCTTCCACGATATCCTCAACCTCTACGATGAGAGTAAAGCTGTAGATAATTATTATATACCTTGATTTTCAAAAGGCCTTTGACAAAGTTCCCCACAAACGTTTACTGCTAAAACTAAAAGCGCATGGAATACAAGACGGTGTGTTGAAATGGATAGAAAATTGGCTCAGCGACAGAAAGCAAAGAGTAGTCATAAACGGTAAGGCATCTAAATGGACCAATGTAAGTAGTGGGGTACCCCAGGGATCGGTACTAGGACCAATTCTCTTCTAATTTACATCAACGACATAGATGAGGGTCTCACCTGTACAATCTCAAAATTTGCTGACGATACAAAAATTGCAAATAGCGTACTCTCAAAAGAACAAGTTGACGATATGCAACACAATCTAGATAAATTGTCATGTTGGGCCCAAATTTGGCAAATGAGTTTCAATGCGGATAAATGTAAAGTATTACATATCGGATACCTAAATGAGAAAGCAAACTATTTGATGAATGGCACTCAGCTTAAGAATGTAAACAAAGAAACCGATCTGGGAGTAACAATATCGAGTAACCTAAAACCGAGTCAACAATGTTCAGAAGTTGTTAAGAAGGCAAACAAAATAATTGGCTTTATAGGCAGGTCATTTGAGCATAAATCCAAAGAAGTTATCCTAACCCTTTACAATTCCTTAGTCCGCCCTCTTCTGGAATACTGCGTTCAATCCTGGTGCCCTTATTACCAAAAAGATATAAATAAGCTAGAACGAGTTCAACGTAGAGTTACCAAAATGATACCTAGCTTAAAGAACAAACCATACGAAGAGCGTCTTAGATAATTAAATCTATTTCCTTTAACCCAGCGCAGATTAAGAGGTGACTTAATTCAAGTGTTCAAAATCATCAAAGGCATCGACAATATGAACTGTAGTAAGTACTTCACCATCGACCAATCTAATTACACGCGGGGAAACGGTTGCAAAATTATTGGTAAATCTTTTAACTCTCACGAATCTAAGAATTTCTTCTTCAATCGAGTTGTCAACTTGTGGAATGGGCTTCCCCGAGACGTTATAGACTGCAGCACCGTTGATTCATTTAAACTCCGCTTAGACAAATATCTCGCATCAAACCCGCGACTGACTGCGTTTGTAAATGAATAACTTTATTTTATCCCCCCCCCCTCAGTTACTAACCCATCTGTCCCCTACTAACTTCCTAATCCTGCCACGGACATTAGTTCCAGGGCAGTAGTTCCCTTTCCAATGTTCCCTTACCCACTCTAAACCACTGTTTGGACACTTGATCCTCAGTGTTTTGGAGGACAAGCAGCCTAGAAGGTTCACTAGATCTGTTGTTGCTTGATTTCCTTTGTACTACTCCTCTCTCCCCCTCTCTCTCTCTCTCTCTCTCTCTCTCTCTCTCTCTCCCCTCTCCTCTCTCATTTCTTCTTCCATATTTGTTTATCTTCCCATCCATTACACCTGCTCACCTATCTCTCTCTCTTTCTCTCTCTCCTCTCTCTCTCCTCTCTCTCTCTCTCTCTCTCTCCTCACCATATTTGTTTATCTTCCATCCATTCCACCTGCCTCACCTCTCTCTCTCTCTCTCTCTCTCTCTCTCTCTCTCTCTCTCTCTCTCCTCCTCACCATATTTCTTCTTCCATATTTGTTTATCTTCCATCCATTCCACCTGCTCACCTCTCTCTCTCTCTCCTATTCATCACCCCCTCTCCCCCCTTCCCCCATCGTTTTTTCCTTTTTCTTTCTACTCCACCTCCCCTTCTCTCCCTAATCCTCCTTCTCCTTCTTCTTCTTCTTCTTTCTTCCATATATGTTCATCTTCTTGCCCTTCCACCTGTTCACCTCTCCCTCCTATTTATCATTCACCCTTCCTCCCTCTCCTTCCCTTTATCTTCCTTTCCTCCCTCTCCTTCCCTTTATCTTTCTTTCCTCCCTCTCCTTCCCTTTATCTTCCTTTCCTCCCTCGCCTTCCCTTTATCTTTCTTTCCTCTCTCTCCTTCTCTTTATCTTCCTTTCCTCCCTCTCCTTCCCTTTATCTTCCTTTCCTCCCTCTCCTTCCCTTTATCTTCCTTTCCTCCCTCTCCTTCCCTTTATCTTCCTTTCCTCCCTCGCCTTCCCTTTATCTTTCTTTCCTCCCTCTCCTTCCCTTTATCTTCCTTTCCTCCCTCTCCTTCCCTTTATCTTCCTTCCTCCCCTTCTTCCTCCCTCTCCTTCCCTTTATTTCCTTTCCTCCCTCTCCTTCCCTTATCTTCCTTTCCTCCCTCGCCTTTATCTTTCTTTCCTCCCTCTCCTTCCCTTTATCTTCCTTTCCTCCCTCTCCTTCCCTTTATCTTCCTTTCCTCCCTCTCCATCCCTTTATCTTCCTTTCCTCCCTCTCCATCCCTTTATCTTCCTTTCCTCCCTCTCCTTCCCTTTATATTCCTCCTCCACTTCTTCCTCCCTCTCCTTCCCTTTATCTTCCTCCTCCACTTCTTCCTCCCTCTCCTTCCCTTTATCTTCCTCCTCCACTCCTTCCTCCCTCTCCTTCCCTTTATCTTCCTCCTCCACTTCTTCCTCCCTCTTCTTCCCTTTATCTTCCTCCTCCACTTCTTCCTCCCTCTCCATCCCTTTATCTTCCTCCTCCACTCCTTCCTCCCTCTTCTTCACTTTATCTTCCTCCTCCACTTCTTCCTCCCTCTTCTTCCCTTTATCTTCCTCCTCCACTCATTCCTCCCTCTCCTTCCCTTTATCTTCATCCCTCTTCTTCCCTTTATCTTCCTCCTCCACTTCTTCCTCCCTCTTCTTCCCTTTATCTTCCTCCTCCACTCCTTCCTCCCTTTCCTTCCCTTTATCTTCCTACAGCCCCCCCCCCCTCTTCCCCTCTCCTTCCATTTATCTTGCTACACCACTCCCTCTTCTCCCCCCTTATTGTTGCTTGATTTCCTTTTGTCCTCCCTTCCCTCTCTCCTTCCCTTTAACTTTCTACTCCACCACCTCCACTCCTACTCTTTAATATCCTCCTCCACCCCCTCTTCTCCCCCCTCCCCCTCTCCTTCCCTTTATCATCCCCCTCCACCACCCTTCCTCTCCCCACCTTCCCCCTCTCCTTCCCTTTATCATCCTCCTCCACCTCCCTTCCTCTCCCCCACCTTCCCCCTCTCCTTCCCTTTATCATCCCCCTCCACCTCCCTTCCTCTCCCCACCTTCCCCCTCTCCTTCCCTTTATCATCCCCCTCCACCTCCTTTCCTCTCCCCACCTTCCCCTCTCCTTCCCTTTATCATCCCCCTCCACCTCCTTTCCTCTCCCCACCTTCCCCCTCTCCTTCCCTTTATCATCCCCCTCCACCTCCCTTCCTCTCCCCACCTTCCCCCTCTCCTTCCCTTTATCATCCCCCTCTCCCCCCTCCCTCTACTCTACTTCCCTTTATCTTCCCCTCCTCCACTTCCTCTTCTCTCCCTTCTCTCTCTCCCTACCTCCTCCTATCACCATCCCCCCCTCTCCTTCACTTTATCTTCCCCTACTCCACCTCCCTTCTTCTTCTCCCCCTCCCCCCTTTTCTCCCCAGCAGGTACCCTCCGGCCTCTACCTACATGCTCGGCACACTCGTCTTTGATGCCTATTCCGATCCTAATGGCCCAGGGTTCGAATCTTGGTTGGGTACAGATACTATTATTACTATCTATCTATCTAGTTATCTATCTATTTATTTATTGATCTATGTATGTATGTATGTATGTATGTATGTATGTATGTATCTACAGTATATCTATGTATATCTATCTATCTATCTATCTATCTATCTATCTATCTATCTATATGTCTGTGTGTGTGTGTGTGTGTGTGTATTTTAGTGTGTATGTGTCTGTCTGTGTATGCAGGGGGATAGATTATAATAGTCCTTTATGCTTGAGTTACTTCGGCCTAAGTGTAAAATATGTGTTTATACTTTCAAACAGCTCTACAATGGATGGTGGGTTGGAATAGTATTATCATGCGAGATATAGCCATATTCAGCAATTAATAACGATTTGTGAGGATTTATGAGGTCATAGTCTGGTTGGTCTTTAATCATAAATTCGTTGGTTCGATTCCCCGCCAGGGTAAACACAAAAATAAATAAATACAAGATAAACATATATATACGGTATATATATATATATATATGTATATATATATATATATATATATATTATATAATATATATATATATATATATATATACCGGTATATATATATATATATATATATATATATATATATATATATATAATATATAATATAATATATATATATATATATATATATATATATATATACATATACATATACATACTGTTCGTATATATATATATATATCTATATATTATATAATATTTTTTTTCCTATTCGGGCTCGGTCTCGAGTCGGCCACCCTCAGTTAAAAAAAACAAAAATGTAAAAATGAGGAATGGGCCTAAGCGAATTGATATATATATATATATATATATATATATATATATTGTACAGCCATCTATCTCAGACCCCAACACAGGTTCTTGAGTGTATATTACAAGTCCCAGACAGTATAGTGGTCTACGTATACCCCCCAGGTGCCTCGTTTGTCACTGCTCTCCATTAAGGGGGCATGGACGTATTTATTGGATCATTTATGTATATTTTCATTATTCTTATTAGTTTCCTCCCTAGACCTCCATTAAACTTAAACAAACACCCCAAGATGAATTTCAAGATGAATTTGTAAATTTTTCGATAGAAACATTTCCCGGCCAAAGGCCTGTTCCTCTTAAATTACAGGCTCGCTATCCCTCGTTAGGACGAAATCCACACCTAATTGACACGGAAAGTCTTAATTTTGACAAATAAATGGGGCGAAAGGTCTCAAAATCGCCAAACTAATGAGGTAAACGTCATGAAGACTACTGTGGCTACTAAACATGAGAAAGAAGGGGAACCAGAAAAGCGACGACCCATCTCCCCCTCAAGTCCCCCCCTCCCCCCTTTTGCACGACACTAGGAAGGCTATTTACAATCCTAGACTTGCATTACAGTGATTTGTGTTGGGGGGGGGGGGGGCGGAGTGGGGGGCTCATGTGGTATGTTATGAGGTTACCGGTATGTGTCTGGCTCGCCTTTGGATTTTGATGTGCATTGTTATGATTTGAACTATGCTTTATATATATATATATATATATATATATATATATATATATATGTGTGTGTGTGTGTGTGTGTATACTTGTGAGTGTGGGTGTGGATGTGAAGGATAAAAGATACCATGTGAATATGTGTGAATAAAAACGAATTCTATAATAATCCATTTCCCTCTTTGGCTTCAACTTAAAACAATTGTATATCCAGACGCCTAATTAATGGCAATGTACCTTGACTGAGGACAATTCACGACTCCATCATATGGCTCTAGGGTATATGCTAAATGTGTTAAAGGGAGATGTTTATTGATTTGTGTGTATTATTTTTCTTCCCTAGACCTCCGTTAAGATTTTTAAAATACTCCCAAAACCCTCCTTTGAGATAAATTAATGCTTTTTACGGTTGAAAATTGCACCGGCCAAAGGCCGCTTACTCTTTAATTGCAGATTTTCTATCGCTTGCCAGGAAAAATCGACACCTAAATGACACTAAAGGTCTTAAAATCATCAAACTAATTTGGCGAATGTTTTAAATTCTCAAAACAAATGGGGCTAAACATGAGGCAGAAAGTGGTCCTGAACTCCTCTCTTCCCCCCCCCCCCCTTAAATCCCTCATCACTGATTGTGTTTGTGCCATTAGTTTGTGACTATATAGTGTGAGTGTGTAACAATACCACCACTAACACTATATAGTGTGAGTGTGTAACAATACCACCACTAACACTAGCACCACACTAGTTTGTGACTATATAGTGTGAGTGTGTAACAATACCACCACTAACACTAGCACCACACTAGTTTGTGACTATATAGTGTGAGTGTGTAACAATATCACCACTAACACTATATAGTGTGAGTGTGTAACAATACCACCACTAACACTAGCACCACACTAGTTTGTGACTATAGTGAGTGTGTAACAATACCACCACTAACACTAGCACCACACTAGTTTGTGACTATATAGTGTGAGTGTGTAACAATATCACCACTTATAGTGTGAGTGTGTAACAATACCACCACTAACACTAGCACCACACTAGTTTGTGACTATATAGTGTGAGTGTGTAACAATACCACCACTAACACTATATAGTGTGAGTGTGTAACAATACCACCACTAACACTATATAGTGTGAGTGTGTAACAATACCACCACTAACACTATATAGGTGCAATACCACCACTAACACTATATAGTGTGAGTGTGTAACAATACCACCACTAACACTATATAGTGTGAGTGTGTAACAATACCACCACTAACACTATATAGTGTGAGTGTGTAACAATACCACCACTAACACTATATAGTGTGAGTGTGTAACAATACCACCACTAACACTAACACCACACGAGCCGCTGCAGGAATTAGTACCCCTTCTGTACAGGCGACGTCTTTTTAATTTTAGTCTAGCAATTGTTTACGATTTATTCAGTTTATGAAGGATCTGTGGTAGTAAAAGGGGTTAAGTGAGATTGGTCGAAGCCTGTTCATTGCTGGAGGCAGTTTTTAAACTGAATAATCTAACAGTAGCCTGAATAAAGTTAAAAGGACAACACCGGTACTGAAAGAGTTAAGTCAAATTAAGGGAGCTCAGACGGTATTGTCCAGCAAATTAACTGGTTCGGATCAATGGTTTAAGGAGGGGGTTTAGTTTCCTCTCTAAACCTCTATCAAACTTTTAAAAAACACCCACAAGACCCCCCTTCGATATAAATTTGTACATTTTTCGGTAGAGAAATGTCCCGGCCGGTGGCCGACTCCTCTTCATATACAGGCGCGCTATCGCTCGCCAAGAAAAAAAATCGACACCTAAATGGCACGAAAGGTCTTAATATTGGCAAACTAATGGGGGGGAATGTCTAGAAATCCCATAACTAATAGGGCTAAACATGAGGGAGGAGGAGGACTAAAAAAAAACTGCCTCCCCTTAATATCTCCATCAATAACATCATATTGTCGTACCCCGAAGCCTAATATCTCCATCAATAACATCATATTGTCGTACCCCGGAGCCTATTGTCGTACCCCGGAGCCTAATATCTCCATCAATAACATCATATTGGCGTACCCCGGAGCCTAATATTTCCATCAATAACATCATATTGTCGTACCCCGGAGCCTAATATCTCCATCAATAACATCATATTGTCGTACCCCGGAGCCTAATATCTCCATCAATAACATCATATTGTCGTACCCTGGAGCCTATTGTCGTACCCCGGAGCCTAATATCTCCATCAATAACATCATATTGTCGTACCCCGGAGCCTAATATCTCCATCAATAATCATATTGTCGTACCCCGGAGCCTAATATCTCCATCAATAACATCATATTGTCGTACCCCGGAGCCTAATATCTCCATCAATAACATCATATTGTCGTACCCCGGAGCCTAATATCTCCATCAATAACATCATATTGTCGTACCCCGGAGCCTAATATCTCCATCAATACATATTGTCGTACCCCGGAGCCTAATATCTCCATCAATAACATCATATTGTCGTACCCCGGAGCCTAATATCTCCATCAATAACATCATATTGTCGTACCCCGGAGCCTAATATCTCCATCAATAACATCATATTGTCGTACCCCGGAGCCTAATATCTCCATCAATAACATCATATTGTCGTACCCCGGAGCCTAATATCTCCATCAATAACATCATATTGTCGTACCCCGGAGCCTAATATCTCCATCAATAACATCATATTGTCGTACCCCGGAGCCTAATATCTCCATCAATAACATCATATTGTCGTACCCCGGAGCCTAATATCTCCATCAATAACATCATATTGTCGTACCCCGGAGCCTAATATCTCCATCAATAACATCATATTGTCGTACCCCGGAGCCTAATATCTCCATCAATAACATCATATTGTCGTACCCCGGAGCCTATTGTCGTACCCCGGAGCCTAATATCTCCATCAATAACATCATATTGGCATACCCCGGAGCCTATTGGCGTACCCCGGAGCCTAATATCTCCATCAATAACATCATATTGGCGTACCCCGGAGCCTATTGGCGTACCCCGGAGCCTAATATCTCCATCAATAACATCATATTGGCGTACCCCGGAGCCTATTGGCGTACCCCGGAGCCTAATATCTCCATCAATAACATCATATTGTCGTACCCCGGAGCCTATTGTCGTACCCCGGAGCCTAATATCTCCATCAATAACATCATATTGTCGTACCCCGGAGCCTATTGTCGTACCCCGGAGCCTAATATCTCCATCAATAACATCATATTGTCGTACCCCGGAGCCTATTGTCGTACCCCGGAGCCTAATATCTCCATCAATAACATCATATTGTCGTACCCCGGAGCCTATTGTCGTACCCCGGAGCCTAATATCTCCATCAATAACATCATATTGGCGTACCCCGGAGCCTATTGTCGTACCCCGGAGCCTAATATCTCCATCAATAACATCATATTGGCGTACCCCGGAGCCTATGTCGTACCCCGGAGCCTAATATCTCCATCAATAACATCATATTGGCGTACCCCGGAGCCTATTGTCGTACCCCGGAGCCTAATATCTCCATCAATAACATCATATTGGCGTACCCCGGAGCCTATTGTCGTACCCCGGAGCCTAATATCTCCATCAATAACATCATATTGTCGTACCCCGGAGCCTAATGTCTCCATCAATAACATCATATTGGCGTACCCCGGAGCCTATATTGTCGTACCCCGGAGCCTAATATCTCCATCAATAACATCATATTGGCGTACCCCGGAGCCTATATTATCGTACCGCGGAGCCTAATATCTCCATCAATAACATCATATTGTCGTACCCCGGAGCCTATTCATCAATACCATAATTATAACCGTGCCATAAAAGCATAAAGGCAATGTCACACGAGAGCTATTGCCGTCAATTTTCGATGAGCAACTTTTTTCTCGTAGTATTTGTTGGTACCTTCGTCATGGAATCGACAACTAGACTGAGTTTTTATGTTTGCAAGATATTTATATAATAGGCTAATTTAATATAGAAGATGCCAGACCACAATTGCCTGAAAAATTGCTCGTGTAACACCGGCTTTAGTGATTATCGGGGGCTACTGTTATGACATTAACTTGTATATACATCACCACTTTAGTACAGGCTGGGGTCAAGTGGGATTGATACGCCCAGGTAGTACTTTAAACAACAAATATAACACGAACCAATAACAACAAGAGTAACAACAACAACAGTAGATGCAAAAGCCATTACAACAACAGCAACAACAGCAACAACAACACATATATAACTTACACAATAACATCAACATGAACAACTAGAGCAATAACAACAAAAACATAAACAAACAATATAAACAATAATAACAATAGCAACAGCAACAACAACAAGACATATAAAAGCAACTACAATAAAACAACAAACAGCAAGAACACCAACAACATCATCAATAGAAACAGCAACAGCAATAACAACAAAAACAACAGGTCTAGGGAGTGAGACATGTGAAGCACTTAGAGCTCCACTCACGGCTCGAAGCAGCCTCATCACTGAAGCTGCCCCACCTTCGTGCTTCGCCGTCTCACCTCCTAGACTCAGACCCTCACTCTTAAAACGCCACCTATTGAGCAATGAACTCACTAGGCATTGCTCCCCTGTAGCTTATTTTGAATATGGGAATATTCATACAGTGCTATTTAATGAGGGACCAATGAGGGTATCTTTTGTTGGCGTATCGGTGGGCTTTGTGGTAATGCACTGATACTAGGTACAGCACAAATCCCATCCCAATATTATCTTCCCATTGATACATCGGGATTCGAACCCGGGACCATTGGATTACCAGCCCAATAGCAAGACCACTCCACCACACCTCCCCCTAACTCCAATATGTTCTTCCTAACTTGAAGGAAATCGTCAGAGGGTAGTTAATTATTTAACCTTTGTGTCTTCTAACTAAAAGGATTAAGTATTCTGGAGAACAGTATATTAATCCTCATACGCTTGTCATTTAATTTCCCTGAACCATATGTCCCCTCCTGTTAATGCTGGAATTAAATTGTTATTGTATCGAACAATACAATTAATGTCTTCGCCCATTTGTGGGTATAAATTAGCAATCAAATCAATCAATCAACTATCCCAGGAATCGGCACTTACTTAATGTGCACAAAACCAACAGCAACAACAACAACGACATACATAACAAGAGCATCAATAAGAATGAAAAAATAACAACAACAACAACAACAACATCAGAAGCAACAATAGCAACAACAACTGAAACAAAAACAATGCCACCACTACCACCAACAACAACAACAAAGACAACAATAGCAACAGAAACAACAACAATAATAGCAATATCTGCAACAACAACAGCTGAAATAACAACAACAACAACAACAACAACAACAAAACCCAGCACTTCCACAGCAAATAATGAGTGTGACGTTTATATATAAATGATTACTACCCCAGGCGTTATTACCTTGACAATATAAATGACACAAAACAAACAACCACCACCACCACCACTATCAACAACAACAACAACAACAACAACATTAAGGTGTTTTTGTTATACATATACAGGTGCATATATAGTGAGCTAAGAGAAATGTAAATAATACGGGTTTTTAGGTTGTTCCCTAGACCCCCATCAAGCATCACACTAACACTCCCAATACCCCTTTTCGAGATTAATTTGAACATGTTTCGATAGAATAATTTCCCTACCAAAGGACGGTTTCTCCTAAATTACAGGTTTTATGTGTAACAAAAACAATGCTATTCCTGGCGAGCGATAGCGAGCCTGTAATTTAGGAGAAACCGGCCTTTGGTCGGGAAATTATTTTATCGAAACATGTACAGTATATATTAATCTCGAAAAGGGGTATTGGGGGTGTTATTGTGATGCTTGATGGGGGTCTCGGGAACAAACTAGAAAAAACCCGTATTGTTTACATTTCTCTTGGTTCAGTACCTGTATATGTATAATTAAATTGATCATTACATAAGACGTGTACTATTTTACTATAGTCGTAAGTTATTCTCCCGAGGAAGGCAAGACTCCTAGGGCAGCACACTACGGGGAACATGTACAGTATGCCAGATCTCCATAAATCTAATATAGCCGACCGATATCAATATTAGCATACTCTCTCTCTCTCTCTCTCTCTCTCTCTCTCTCTCTCTCTCTCTCTCTCTCTCTCTCTCTCTCTCTCTCTCTCTCTCTCTCTCTCTCTCTCTCTCTCTCTCTCATACTCAACACGGCTTTCGTAAAAAACGTTCCTGTTTAACAAACCTCTTAGACTTCTTCCACGATATCCTCAACCTCTACAATGAGAGTAAAGCTGTAGATATTATATACCTTGATTTTCAAAAGGCCTTTGACAAAGTTCCCCACAAACGTTTACTGCTAAAACTAAAAGCGCATGGAATACAAGACGGTGTGTTGAAATGGATAGAAAATTGGCTCAGCAACAGAAAGCAAAGAGTAGTCATAAACGGTAAGGCATCTAAATGGACCAATGTAAGTAGCGGGGTACCCCAGGGATCGGTACTAGGACCAATTCTCTTTCTAATTTACATCAACGACATAGATGAGGGTCTCACCTGCACAATCTCAAAATTTGCTGACGATGCAAAAATTGCAAATAGCGTACTCTCAAAAGAACAAGTTGACGATATGCAACACAATCTAGATAAATTGTCATGTTGGGCCCAAATTTGGCAAATGAGTTTCAATGCGGATAAATGTAAAGTACTACATGTCAGATACCTAAATGAGAAAGCAAACTATTTGATGAATGGCACTCAGCTTAAGAATGTAAACAGAGAAACTGATCTGGGAGTAACAATATCGAGTAACCTAAAACCGAGTCAACAATGTTCAGAAGTTGTTAAGAAGGCAAACAAAATAATTGGCTTTATAGGCAGGTCATTTGAGCATAAATCCAAAGAAGTTATCCTAACCCTTTACAATTCCTTAGTCCGCCCTCTTCTGGAATACTGCGTTCAATCCTGGTGCCCTTATTACCAAAAAGATATAAACAAGCTAGAACGAGTTCAACGTAGAGTTACCAAAATGATACCTAGCCTAAAGAACAAACCATACGAAGAGCGTCTTAGAGAATTAAATCTATTTCCTTTAACCCAGCGCAGATTAAGAGGCGACTTAATTCAAGTGTTCAAAATCATCAAAGGCATCGACAATATGAACTGTAGTAAGTACTTCACTATCGACCAATCTAATTACACGCGGGGAAACGGTTGCAAAATTATTGGTAAATCTTTTAACTCGCACGAATCTAAGAATTTCTTCTTCAATCGAGTTGTCAACTTGTGGAATGGGCTTCCCCGAGACGTTATAGACTGCAGCACCGTTGATTCATTTAAATTCCGCCTAGACAAATATCTCGCATCAAACCCGCGACTGACTGCGTTTGTAAATGAATAACTTTATCCTCCCCTCAGTTACTAACCCCTATGTCCCCTACTAACTTCCTAGTCCTGCCACGTTAGTGGCAGGGCAGTAGTTCCCTTTCCAATGTTCCCTTACCCACTCTAAACCACTGTTTGGACACTTGATCCTCAGTGTTTTGGAGGACAAGCAGCCTAGAAGGGTCACTAGATCTGTTGTTGCTTGATTTCCTTTGTACTCCTTTGTACTCCCTTTGTACTCTCTCTCTCTCTCTCTCTCTCTCTCTCTCTCTCTCTCTCTCTCTCTCTCTCTCTCTCTCTCTCTCTCTCTCTCTCTCTCTCTCTCAGTGCCCGATCAGTGGAAGCTAGCCAACGTAACACCGATATTCAAAAAAGGCAGCAAATCCCTATCCAGTAACTATCGTCCAATTAGCTTAACCTCAGTTGTATGTAAAATGCTAGAAACGGTCATACGAGACAGACTCGTAAATCACTTAGAGGAAAATAACATACTTAAAGATACTCAACACGGCTTTCGTAAAAAACGTTCCTGTTTAACAAACCTCTTAGACTTCTTCCACGATATCCTCAACCTCTACCATGAGAGTAAAGCTGTAGATATTATATACCTTGATTTTCAAAAGGCCTTTGACAAAGTTCCCCACAAACGTTTACTGCTAAAACTAAAAGCGCATGGAATACAAGACGGTGTGTTGAAATGGATAGAAAATTGGCTCAGCGACAGAAAGCAAAGAGTAGTCATAAACGGTAAGGCATCAAAATGGACCAATGTAAGTAGCGGGGTACCCCAGGGATCGGTACTAGGACCAATTCTCTTTCTAATTTACATCAACGACATAGATGAGGGTCTCACCTGTACAATCTCAAAATTTGCTGACGATACAAAAATTGCAAATAGCGTACTCTCAAAAGAACAAGTTGACGATATGCAACACAATCTAGATAAATTGTCATGTTGGGCCCAAATTTGGCAAATGAGTTTCAATGCGGATAAATGTAAAGTACTACATATCGGATACCTAAATGAGAAAGCAAACTATTCGATGAATGGCACTCAGCTTAAGAATGTAAACAGAGAAACCGATCTGGGAGTAACAATATCGAGTAACCTAAAACCGAGTCAACAATGTTCAGAAGTTGTTAAGAAGGCAAACAAAATAATTGGCTTTATAGGCAGGTCATTTGAGCATAAATCCAAAGAAGTTATCCTAACCCTTTATAATTCCTTAGTCCGCCCTCTTCTGGAATACTGCGTTCAATCCTGGTGCCCTTATTACCAAAAAGATATAAACAAGCTAGAACGAGTTCAACGTAGAGTTACCAAAATGATACCTAGCCTAAAGAACAAACCATACGAAGAGCGTCTTAGAGAATTAAATCTATTTCCTTTAACCCAGCGCAGATTAAGAGGCGACTTAATTCAAGTGTTCAAAATCATCAAAGGCATCGACAATATGAACTGTAGTAAGTACTTCACTATCGACCAATCTAATTACACGCGGGGAAACCGTTGCAAAATTATTGGTAAATCTTTTAACTCGCACGAATCTAAGAATTTCTTCTTCAATCGAGTTGTCAACTTGTGGAATGGGCTTCCCCGAAACGTTATAGACTGCATCACCGTTGATTCATTTAAACTCCGCCTAGACAAATACCTCGCATCAAACCCGCGACTGACTGCGTTTGTAAATGAATAACTTTATTTTATCCCCCCCTCAGTTACTAACCCATCTGTCCCCTACTAACTTCCTAATCCTGCCACGGACATTAGTTCCAGGGCAGTAATTCCCTTTCCAATGTTCCCTTACCCACTCTAAACCACTGTTTGGACACTTGATCCTCAGTGTTTTGGAGGACAAGCAACCTAGAAGGGTCACTAGATCTGTTGTTGCTTGATTTCCTTTGTACTCCTTTGTACTCCTTTGTACTCTCTCTCTCTCTCTTTTCTCTCTCTCTCTCTCTTTTCTCTCTCTCTCTCTCTCGCTCTCTCACTCTCACTCTCACTCTCACTCTCTCTCTCTCTCTCTCTTTGAAAAGTGCAAGGTGATGCATATCGGCCAAGCAAACCTTAATTCAGGCTATTCGCTATTGGGAATGCCTCTGGAAATGACTGACTTGGAAAAAGATTTGGGCGTTCTGATTAGCAGTGACCTAAAGTTTCCCAAGCAGTGCATTGAAGTAGAGAAGAATGCTCAGAAATTATTGGGCTATATTAAGAGGCATTTTAAGTTTAGAAATAAGGAAATAGTCCTCATACTTTACAACACTGATACGGCCTCTCCTGAAGTATGCTGTTCAATTCTAGTCTCCAGCACTCTGGAAAGATATAGAGCGACTGGAAGTGTACACGCTAGGGCTACTAAGCTTATTCCATCAATTAGAAGACTGAGCTATGAGGACGGGTTGACCTTGCAGACTGCGAGGTCAGCTCATTGAAGTGTTTGAAATACTTAATGGGTTTGACAATGTGGATTATATGTTTAGCCTCAATGTGAATACAACACGCAACCATGTCTGGAAATTAGAACTGAAATGGTTCAGCATTAGTATTTGTGGACACTTTTTCGCATACAAGATCTGTTCTACCTGGAACTAACTTCCCTCATAAATTGTAAACAGTTTGGTTATACTTAAGATGATTAGTGCGGCCCCATTAGAAACAATATATTAGAGGCAATAGGTGTGTATACATTCGCAATAATATTCTCATTATTGTCCCCATGGAGGACTTGCGATATCAACAACTTTAAAAACCCTGATATGGCCGTAAAACAAAACAAGACCGGAAGTCCCGCGCATAAACAAACTCAATTTCGACGACTTTCCTTGTGGCGGGCAGATCGTCGCTTTGGTTACTTTACTTTTACGCTGGCGGTACTGTTCAGGTTCAATTTGACAGCTTTTTCCCAAATATTTTATCTCAACCAGCTGTTATTTGCCCCCTGCTGGCAATATATATGATGACGACAATAGGTCATGGCCTCAACCTATTATTGTATCCCACGGCAGTTATGGGCAAGCTAATGCAAATCCTTCATTTACTGAATGATAAACAAAACTAAAACACTATATTCCTTGAAAGACGAACACAAAATCTTGGTAAATAAGCCGGCACAACTGATCTTAAGTGGAGGTCTCCACTTGAGGATTTTTTTTCTTGACCCCTTTCTCCCTCATGTTTAGCCCCATTGCTTTTGATATTATAAAACGTTTGCCCCATTAGTTTAGCGATTTTAAGAACTTTCACCCCATATTAAGACCTTTCGTGCAATTCAGGTGTCTAATTTATCCTGGCGAGCGATAGCGAGCCTGTAATTTAAGAGGAACCGGCCTTCGGCCGGGAAATTTTTCTACCGAAAAATGTACAAATTTATCTTGAAAGGGACTCGAGGGGGTGTAATTTTAAGGTTGATGGAGGTCTAGGGAACAAACTAAATACCTCCCCTTAAGTGGTACCAACAGTTCTTCAATAGAGTACTTTAAGAAGAGAGTAGATAGTATTTTGCACACTCTGTAATGAATGTAGTGCTTTATAAGCAGTCTCTCTCCTTCCATCTACCTGGAATGGACCGCAAGGTGTCTGAGATACTAACAATCCCTTGGAACTCCTCGTAACCCTCTCCATACATCACATTACATCACCAGACACCCATTACAGCCGCCCCCTCATCACCATACAGCCCATTATGCAATACGTCTCTGTCACCCATACCCATACTGTATAGCATAGTCTCCTAGCACACTGGTTAAGGGGAGATCTCCACTTGAGGGATTTTTTTCTTGACCCCTTTCTCCCTCATGTTTAGCCCCATTGCTTTTGATATTATAAAACGTTCGCCCCATTAATTTAGCGATTTTAAGAACTTTCACACCATATTAAGACCTTTCGTGCCATTCAGGTGTCGATTTTATCCTGGCGAGCGATAGCGAGCCTGTAATTTAAGAGGAACCGGCCTATGGCCGGGACATTTTTCTACCGAAAAATGTACACATTTATCTTGAAAGGGACTCAAGGGGGTATCATTTTAACCTTGATGGAGGTCTAGGGAACAAAGTAAATACCTCCCCTTAAGGAAAGTGGTGTGGTGATGGATGGGTAGACATAGTCAGTCAGTCATAATTTTATTTCATAAAAAGACATATACATACACTTTTTACAGAGTTATTTACGTAATCTACATTAAGCTAAAAGTCCTTAGCGCATAGTTGGTTCTGTGTTCTGTACATAAACAATTCTTGATCTGATAGCATTGATATCATTTAGCAATAAGTTAGTAAATCCATACTCATGTAGGATTATTTTTTTCAACATCCTTTACAAGAAAAGATCTATGTAACATGTAATACATGTTCTTCTCTATAAAACTACATGGCTTTATGAGATTTCTATATACAAATCTTATTTTCATCCAGTTAACCAAATGCCTAAACACCATCACTCCACATTCTCTACAAGCACTGTGGTTGCTCTCCCAGTACTTCATATTCAATATTTTCTTTATTGCCTTTATTGCCTTGCACACATAGGTAGCTAGGTAAGAATATAAATGGATAGATAGATAGGTGGTTGTAGATAGGTAAGCGATATATTAGATAGATGGATAGATAGATAGATGGAATTTATATATATATATGTCGATAGATAGTAGAGAGATGGATAGATGGATGGATACAGGTAGGTAGGGAAGGAGAAAGATGGGTTGATATAAACAGGTAGATATGTAAGAAGAGATGTGGAGTGATGTTTTTTTTTTCTAAGTGTGTGAAGGAGACAAAAAGCAGGATGCCTGTAATGAGTGTCTCCCCAAAGCCAAAAGAGTGAAAGAGCCAAGTTCAAAGGACGTTGGGGTCAAAATGCCTATATATATATATATATATATATATATATACTGTATATATACAGTATATATATATAATTTTGCTAGTTTCCTCCCTAGACCTCCATCAAACGTGAAAAAAAAAAGGATCCCCCTTCAATATATATTTGTACATTTTCGGTAGAGAAATGTCCCGGCCAAAGGCCGGTTTCTTCTAAATTACAGGCTCGCTATCGCTCGCCAGGAAAAAATCGACACTTAAATGACACGAATGCCAAAGAAAGGGGGCGATAGGTCTTAAAATCACCAAACTAATGGGCCGAACGTCTTAAAATCTGAAAATTAATGGGGCTAAACATGAGGGAGAAGGGGGGGAGGGACCAGAAAAGCAACCCATCTCCGCTTAACGTCAGCAGAAACACAAGACCTTTCCATGCAAGGTTATAATTCGATTTATCTTTAGAATCACGGCTTTGAGAGAAGTTGAACATATTAGGCTCTTAAACCTCCAATTTATGACCTCAGTATTCTTAGGTGGAGATAAGCACAGTGACATGAATGCTTGGAGAAAACTAAACAGAAAACTAAATATATATATATATATATATTATTTTGCTCCCTAGTCCTCCATCAAGCTAAAAAAAATACCCCAAGGCTCCCCTTCGAGATAACTTTGTAAATTTGTCGGTAGAAAAATTTCCTGGACGAAGGCTGGTTCCTCCTAAATTGCAGGCTCGTCAGGAAAAAAATCGACACCTAGATGGCACGAAAAATTATAGAATTGACAAAGTTATTCAACAAATTGAATTAAGACCATTTGTTTCAGGTTCTTAAACGACCTTCAGCTTAATGGACGCAAGCTTTTGTACCAATATTTGTATGCAATAACACAAGTGCATAATTATATCTGGAAGCAACAATGAAAATGGTATCCTTTTAAAACAAAAACACACACACACACACACACACACACACACACACACACACACAGATACACACACAGACACACACACACACAGTATAAATCACTGTCTCTCTACCCAATGATTTTATTTTACATTTTTCATTTTCTTTTAGTTCCAGATATAGACAGACGAGAAAGTGATATGCCAAGTCTATAATTTTATCTGATCTTTAGAACCACCACTTGGAGAAAAGTTGGTGATATTTGTTTTATGTTTTGTGTTGGTGGTGTAATGGTTTATATGTTTATGTTGTGGGTGTAGTGTCCCGAGTTCGAATCTCGGGACGACCATATGCTTTCATTAGTTTATTCAAGTACATTGGGGTTTGTAATTGATGATTCATGTTAAGAACGGGGTGTTACTTATTACTGAAGTAAGAGTTCTAAGCACCAATCAACGAGCAGTATTATCCCAAGAAAACGCTGGAAAAGGTCTCCTAAAATATCACACAAACGTATCTAATAAGGCAGCCAATCAGCGTCGTCGCCTGTCGTCACGTAAGAAGCAGCTAATTTTGTTCCATGTCATCTCAACCAGTAGACCATTTCAACCAGTAGCTCTCAACCAGTGCCAAATTAACCCAGACCGACCAAACCAGTGCCAAAATATAGTACTAACCTAACCTAACCGTATTGGTTGATTTGGTACTGGTTGAGAGATACTGGTTGAGATGGTCTACTGATTGAGATGACGTGGAACCAGCTAATTTATAACTCGCCCTCATTCGCTTCCCGTATTATACATCCCGGCAAAAAGCATTCTGTTACCACGCTGCCAGCCATATTCTCCCGTCAGCCACTTAAGGGGAGGCTGGCCGTTTGTTTGATCTATTCATTAATTTATTCATATATTTTTGTTTAGTTTCCTCCCGTGACCTCCATCAAGCTTAGAAAAACACCCTCTAGACCCCCCTTCAAGATAATTTTGTACATTTTTCGGTAGAAAAATGTTCGGGCCGAAGGCCGATTCCTCTTAAAATTGCAGGCTCGCTATCGCTCGCCAGATAATAATCTACACCTAAATGTCACGAAAGGTCTTAAAATTGACGACAAAATGGGGCGAAAGGTGTTAAAATCGCCAAACTAATGAGGCAAACGTCTTATAATCTCAAAACTAGTGGGGCTAAACATTAGGGAGAAGGGGGTCCAGAAAAACGGTCTTACTCCCCTTAAGAATGTCGAAAAATCGACACCTACAATGACACGAAAAGTCTTGAATATTGACAAAGAAATGGGGCGATTGGTCTTAAAATCGCCAAATTAAGGAGCCGAACGTCAACAAATCTGAAAACTGATGGGGTTGAGCATGAGGGAGAAGGGGGACCAGAAAAACGACCCATCTCCCCTTCAGTTGTAAAAGAATCCTACTTTGTGCTTGGCTGAAATGTCTAGAACGTGTCCAAAGTTTGTTGTGGTGATTGGGGGGTGACTTATGTTACAATGGACAGGCTGGAGTATTATGCTGTTATGTTGAGAGAGAGAGAGTGAGAGAGAGAGCGAAAGTTTGTTGTGGTGATCGGGGGGTGACTTATGTTACAATGGACAGGCTGGATTATTATGTTATTATGTTGAGAGAGGGAGTGAGTGAGTGAGAGAGAGAGAGCGAAAGTTTGTTGTGGTGATTGGGGGGTGACTTATGTTACAATGGACAGGCTGCATTATTATGCTATTATGTTGAGAGAGAGAGAGTGAGTTAGTGAGTGAGTGAGTGAGTGAGAGAGAGAGTGAGAGTGAGTGGGAGAGAGAGAGTGAAAGTGAGTGAGATAGAGAGTGAGAGAGCTAGAGAGTGTTAGATAGAGAGAGAGTGAAAGTGAGTGAGATGGAGAGTGTGTGTGTGTAGGGGGGGGGGGGTCTTCCGCATGTTTAACCCCATTAGTTTTGCGATTTAAAGACATTCGCCCCTTTAGTTTAAGACCTTTCGTACCATTTAGGTGTCATTTTTATCCTGGCGAGCGATAGCTAACCTGCAGTTCAGGAGGATCTGGCCTACCGAAATATTCACAAACATATCTCGATTTTTTTTTTTTTTTTTTTTTTTTTTTTTTTTTAGGGGGGGGGGGTTTATTGTAAGATTAACGGAGGTCTAGCAATGGTACAAGAAAATCATAAATACATTAACCTTTTCAAGATCCGATGTCGTTTTTCTGTTCTGTTTTCTGGCTATTATTGGACGATTATATTCAGATTAAGAAGGGTATATTGAAGTCAGAGGGTTACTGAGATAATCTTTACCCTTCTAATTCCCACAGATCCTTCCTAAACTGTATAAGATCGTTTAATGATAGTCAGAATAAATGGTCAACATGTGTCAACATTTTGAAATGGTTAATAAATATACACATTTTCTACCCTTTGAATGGCCACAGATCCATCCTAAGCTGTATTAAATCGTTTAATAATAGAACTGTCACAATGTGTCATGCTCCTCAAGGGGTTAAGAAACACCCTGTTATTTTGTCAATAATAACACCTTTCGTGCCATTTAGGTGTCGACTATTTCCTGGCGAGCGATAGCGAGCCTATATTTTAGGTAGAAGCATGCACATATTTATCCAGAAATCGGTATTGGAAGTATTTATTTCAGCTTGAAGGAGGTCTAGGAAGCAATAAATAAATAATTAAATAGATATATACTGTACATAAAACAAAATTCAATATAAAGAAAACGTCCCCTTAATTCAGTCACTGATTATGTATAAGGTGAATGAATACTGGACAATATACTAATACTATGTATAAGGTGAATGAATACTGGACAATATACTAATACTATGTATAAGGTGAATGAATACTGGACAATATACTAATTACTATTGTTTCTTTCAGTTTAGGTCCTCTTCGGCTCAACCTGGTAGCAACTTAATGAAGGTATGTAATGTTTATGTAATGTATGTTATGTATATGTATATGTAATGTAATGTTATGTAATGTATGGTAAGTATATGTAATGTATGGTTATGTATATGTAATGTAATGTTATGTAATGTATGGTTATGTATATGTAAGGTTTATTTAATATATGTTATGTATATGTAATGTTTAAATATTGACTTGTCTTTAAGGACCCTAGCGTTTTCAATGAAAATGAAAATATACGAATCTCAAATCTCTAAACTATAAACTAGTTCCAAGAGGCATACCCATATTATGTATTTCTGATTCGAGAAATGTGTTTTATGTGTCTTATGTTTCTTTAAGGGGAGATTTCCACTTGAGGGATTTTTTCTTTACCCCTTTCTCCCTCATGTTTAGCCCCATTGCTTTTGAGATTTTAAGACGTTCGCCCCATTAGTTTGGCGATTTTAAGAACTTTCACCCCATTTATGTCACTTTTAAGACCTTTCGTCCCATTTAGGTGTCGATTTTTTCCTGGCGAGCGATAGCGAGCCTGTAATTTAAGAGGAACCGGCCTTCGGCCGGGACATTTTTCTACCGAAAAATTTAAAAATTTATCTTGAAAGGGGGTCATGGGGGTGTAATTTCAAGCTTGATGGAAGTCTAGGAAACACACTAAAAACCTCCCCTTAATGTCATAATATTGTTTTGCTAAATCTTTATACTTTGCATCCATATACTGTAGTTCGTTTTGTCTTTATATTGCGAGGTTTCTGGTTTGGTCTGTTTTTTTTTTTTTTTTTTTTTTTTTTCCCCACCTGACGGTAAACTGATTAACCTTAGTATGGTTGATTTATCAATACTAAGTGGAAGGATATGAGACTGTTATAGCTCTTCGTCATATTTTGGGGGAGGTAGTCGCTTTTTCGGGATCCCTTCTCCCTCATGTTTAGCATATTAGTTTTAAGATTTTAAGACGTTTGGCGATTTTGAGACCTTTCGCCCCCTTTCTTTTCAATATTCAGACCTTTCGTGTCATTTAGGTGTCGATATTTTCCTGGCGAGCGATAGCGAGCCTGTAATATTTAGAAGGAATCGGCCTTCGGCCGGGACACTTTTCTACCGAAACATGTACACATTTATCTTGAAAGGGGGTCTATTTTTTTTTTTTTTTTTTTTTTTAAACTTAACTAGGAAACTAAAAAAATGCATGGATAAATATGTACATATACCAACAAACAAGCACTACCCCCTTAATACCAAGTGTTCATGATTAACAACATATTTCGCTACAAACTAATCGTAATAGCTTAGTAGAAAAGATGGGGTCATTGCAACTCACCGGCAGCTGAAGAAAACAACAACAACAAACAATAAACAAACAAAAACAAACTAACTAAAGCTTAACTTTATTCCTGCTTAGTTGAAAAGTATAAAACTGTAAACTTTTTCGAAATGTGCTCACGCCGGACTTCTGAACTAGTGCATAATTCAATCCGTTCCTCATGAATACAGTACTGTGTGTGGAACTTTGAAATCACATAGCTTAAGCCGGTATAACACGAGAGCTTTAAATAATAAAATAATAATAATAAAATAATAAGCCTCTCGAAGTCAAGGGGCCTACGAACCAAATCACAGTTTCGAGTAATAAGGGGTTAAAGTCTAAGAAAGGTACTGCACTCCAAAACTATACTCATATGACAATATTATACATCAATGGAAAGCTCTCGACCTGACAAATAAAAATTATGTTGGTGTTTTTTCTGAAAATCTGAAAATAATAATACAACACCATAAAACACCAAGGGGTGTGTTTTTGTGTATGTGTGTTTATTGTTCAATTTAAATTCAAACATGATAATTTCAGAGTACTTGATAACACTAAGAAGCAGTTCAAATTTGAAAGCAATATTCCAAAAATTGTGTGTTTTATGCGTGTTTTTCGTTCGAGATGTTTTATGGTGTTTTATCAAAACATACAAAATGCATACAAATTATTATGGTAGTATGGTCAAAAGAATGAGTGTACACATTGTAAAGAAAAATCATAGCAATGTTTTTGTGAAAATCCGTAATTATTAGGTAAAACACCAACAAACACATAGTGTTTTTTTTTTTATGTACCCGTAAATGTTATTAGATTACATTCATACTTGGAATATTACAACATTTTGCAATAACTAGGAGACAGCCGAAACATTTAAGCAAAATTCCAAAAAATGCGTGTTTTATGCGTGTTTTTCCATCTTCCTGTTTGGTGGTGTTTTATTAAAACATAAAAAATGCACACAAATTATATTATAGCATAATCAAAAGATAGAGTGTAAATAAATGGATGAAATCGTATCAGTGTTTGTGTGAAAATCTGTAATTCCTAAAAAACACAAACAAACACGTAATGTTTTTTTTTTTTTTTTTGTATCCGTAATTATGGGCCGATTTATTTCATACTCATATTTTTGAATAACCATAATTTGGACTAAGAATTAGTCCAAATTAGAAAGCATAATTCCCATAATTACATTTTATAATAATTTAATTTCATAAATTATAAGAAAAGACTTAGTTCCTTCGTGTTTGATGTGTGAACAATGGTAATAAAATCATTATGAAGTTGAATATTATTTACCTCTAAACTGCTGCCCAATCCGCTTGTCAATGTGGGAGGCGGGGGGGTTAGTAATCGAGGATGTCATCGGCGGGGTCGTCGACATCGGATTCCTCATCCCCACTGTCGTGACCACCACCACCCAATGCATCCTGGGCAGCGAAGAGTTTGGTGTAGAAGTCCTGATAGGCCTGAGGTACAAACGTGGAGAGGTACTTATGTGATTCACTTTGTTTTGTTCAGCACCACTCCGTTGGGGTACCTCTTGGGCAGGGCGACCTTACAGAGGTCAAAGGTGTCCGGGTTATAGTTGTTGGAGCGGCCTTTCTGAAGCTTCCATTCCCGGGCCTCATAGAAGCCATCAGCATACCCACCTGACACCTTGATGCAGTGGGGGTGTTCGTTGGAGGCAATCAGTCGCTTGGCCGCCTCTTACTCTCATAATCACTAACTCGGCACAGAATATAATTAGATTGGCATCGTGGCTGCCCAGTCCCCAGTAAGCATCGAAAACTGTTTGCACATGATCCCTCCCCACCTTATCATAGCACTTCATAGCACAACTACACGGGGGCCCCAAAACACGAGCCCCTACAACAGTGCCCTTACGAGAAACATACTCGCCACCACGATCTCTTTTACTCTTCGTAACTACACTTTTCCAGGTTTCAGGGTGCCGTTTTCTACTAGGCATCAACGGTGAACCTTCCCCCACATCTGGATCACTAGTATCACTCATTATTCAGCCTCAAACACCGTGAAATATGGGTAAAAACAGGGAGAGCGAGCGAGAATGACCAGTTAAAAAACTCCCGCCACATGACTGATGTGGGGAGGTGCGAGACGGCGGCTATGATTGGCCGGGAGCCGCGACACAAACACGCGGGAACATAGCCGCCCTCCCATTGGTCAGCCGCGCGCGGCGGTTACCCGCGGTTAGAGGTATACCCATATACCTCTGCTTTGCCCTACTTCATCCGTACATTTATCGAGTCAAAACACGAGACGCTCAACCCTATGCAACGTGCACATAAGGGCGAAATTCCCAATTCGGTCTTCACAGCATGATAGAGCGTGCTGCCACCTATTGGGAACCAGTGAAAACTCAAATTCTGTGATTTGGTTCGTAGGCCCCTTGACTTCGAGAGGCCTCTAATTTATAGTCCACATTCGATACTCACATTTTTCTGGAATATTTTACACTGGTATCGGAAACTAGACTGACGATAGATGAATTTAGGTGACGGAAATATTATAACTGTTTGCCTCATAAGCTGCCAGACCAGTGTTGAGGATAAATGTTGAGTGAAAAAGCGCTCGTGTGATACCGGCTTCAGTTATACCTTGATATTAGCGGTAATTTTCGTGTCCGACCCGTTTTCTTTGACACTGTATTTTCTTTAGTGATTATTTAAGGGAGCTCAGATGGTATTGTGCAGCATAATTTACTGGTTCGGCTCAATGGTTTAAGGAGGGGGTTTAGTTTGATCTCTAAACCTCTATCAAACTTTTAAAAAAACACCCACAAGACCCCCTTCGATATAAATTTGTAAATTTTTCGGCAGAAAAAATTATCGGCTGAATGCCGATTCCTCTTCAAATACAGGCTCGATATCGCTCGCCAGGGAAAAAAATCGACACCTAAATGGCACGAAATGTCTTAATATTGGCAAAGAAATGGGCAAAAGGTCTGAAAATCGCCATACTAATGGGGCGAATGTCTTGAAATCTCATAACTATTAGGGCTAAACATGAGGGAGGAGGAGGACTTGAAAAAACAACTGCCTCCCCTTAAAGGCAGAATGTCAGTCCCATTTTCTGTGACACCGTGTCATTTCTTTTGTGATTTCTAAAAGGCATAATGTGACGGCGTTTTTTATTATTATTATTATTATTATTATTATTTTTTTTTTTGTTTTTTTTTTTTTTAGCTAAATTGAAGGTTATTTGGCAAAGTTTCGTTGTGGAAATACACGCGATATTTTCGGAACTGGTTAGGATATAGCGTGTATTTGCATGGTTATATATCATTGTTGCGGATTATTTTATTTATATATATATACCGGGTATATATAATATAATTTATATGTATTTATTTATTTATTTTTAGAACGGTTGTATTTTCTTATCGTGCGTGTATGTGTTATTTTTCACTTGCTTATTCGTCAAGGGGAATCCACGCAATGCGAGCTAAGCTCATTATTATCGCGCCTCCTTAACTGGGAATGTATTGCGTGAAATGCATGTTAAGTGTTTATGTATCGTTGGAATGGCTGTGGATGTGTGTGTAGTCTGTATTTTAGCCAATTGGCGACATCTCGAAACGAAGGCTTAGGGTTAATCTGTACGGTACCAGTCTCACCCGAAGGCTTAGGTTGACCAGTAGCTTAGGTTGACCAGTACGATACCCATCTCACCTTGTAACCGATCACCAACCCCAGATGGGACGTCACAACTTCGCCCACTTATACCAGGTTCCTATTTATACTGCTAGGTGAACAGAGGCTACACCGTTAGGAGACTTGCCCAAATGTCTCTTGTGTGTGTGTGTGTATGTTTGTGGTGTGTGTGTGTGTGTGTGTGTGTGTGTGTGTGTGTGTGTGTGTGTGAGAGAGAGCGTGTGTATGTATGTATTATGAAGCAGGTCTTGGTAAGTGAACTGTTTTATATGCAGGGTTCATTAAGGCTTAAGATATTTTTAAAAATTTCGTGCCCTCGTTCACAAGGACACCTTAACGACGGGATAGTGGCAGTTTTTTGGTTTATATATTCAGTTATTCATATATGTTTTAGTTTTCTTCGCTAGACATCCATCAACTTAAGAAAAAAAATCCCCTAGATAAATTTGTACATTTTTCGGTAGAACATTTTTGCGGCCAAAGGCCAGTTCCTCATAAAATTTCAGGCTCGCTATCGCTCGCCAGGAAAGAATCGACAACTAAATGGCACGAAATGTCTTAAAATTGTCAACGAAATTGGGCGAAAGGTGGCATAATTGCCAAACAAATGGACCGAACGTCTTATAATCTGAAAACCAATGGGGCTAAACATGAGGAAGAAGAGGGCCCAGAAAAGCGGCCCATCTCACCTTAATGATGGGAAGAGTCAGGTGTCAGGGCAGGAAAAGTATGAAAAAATGAAAACAATGAAGATATGACAATAAAGGTAGGTTGATATGATGGTGAGGAGCAAAATGTGAAGATATGACAGCATGAAAGTATGTGGATATGACAGAATGGAAGTAGGTTGCTGTGATAGTAAAGATATGATAGCAAAATATGAAGATATGACTTAAAATATGTGGATATGACAGAATGAAAGGAAGAGTCAGGTGTCGGGGGTAGGGAAAGTATGAGGATATAACAGAATGAAAGTATGTTGCTATGATAATGAGGATATAATAGCAAAATATGAAGATATGTCAACATAAAAGTATGAGGATATGAAATGGAAATATGTTGCGACAGTATGAAAGTATAAGGATATGACATAATGGAAGTATGTTGCGATGATAATGAAGATATGATAGAATAATGTGAAAATATGACCGCATGAATTTATGATGATATGACAGAATGTAAGTGCTGTATGTTGCTATGATAGTGAGAATATGATAGCAAAATGTTAAGATATGACAGCATGAAAGTATGAGGATATGGCAGAATGAAATTATGTTTCTAAGATAGTGAGGATATGATAGCAAAATGTAAAAATATGACATCATGAAAGTATGTGGATATGATAGAATGGTAGTATGTTGCTATGATAGTGATGATATGATAGCATAATGTAAAGATATGACAAAATGAAAGAATGTTGCTATGATAATGAGGATATGATAACAAAATGTGAAAATATGAGGATATGACAAAATATAAGTATGTTGCTCTGATAGTGAGGATATGAATATAACGATGAGGATATGACAGTGAGGATATGACGGATTAACAATGAGATTATGCCCGTATAATGTGAATTTGCTGATTTTGAAGCTTCAGCAATGCGCATGTATACAATTACTGTCACCTATAATAACCCATCTTCAGTTTGGTGGCAAAAAAAAAAAAAAAAAAAAAAATCATATAAATTAAATCAATCTATCTATCTATCTATTGCCTGACGCCGTGATCCCCGAAGGGGTGGCCACGAACGAACCGCCCCCATGCACCTCTGTCCCCAGTCAGTCGACGCCCCTCCCCCCAACCAGCACCGCCTTCGTTCATGTAGTTCCTCACTCCATCCTTCCACCTCATATTCGGTCTACCTCTCCCCCTCTGTCCCTCCACCTCGCTTAAATCAATACATGAATAAATAATAAAGTAAATAATAGTGTAAAATAGGCTCAACATGTAGAGAGAATCTAGTTATGTATCAAATGTTACGATAAATGGTCTCGTGTAATTCACCTTTTAAGTGATGTCCCCCATGGTGTAATCAATGCCCTTCCCGTATGTATCAGAATGCGACACGAGGGCTCTAAATAATAATAATAACAATAATAATAATTATAACAGTAAAAATAATCAAATAATAATAATAATAATAATAATAATAATAATAATAACAACAACGATAATAATAATAATAATAATAACAATAATAAAAATTATAATAATAACACAAATAACAATAATAATAATAATAACGAATAAAGAAATTGATTAATATACAAATGCTAAAAATGACAAAATAAATAACAATAGTAATAATAATTATATAAATATTTATAATAATAAATGATGATATGCTCCATTATGTAACTTTATAGGTTTCTTTACACGCTCCGAAATATTAGAAGTGTTCATGGAAATCTGATGGTAACTGTACTATAGCCAAAGAGTGACTGTGTGTGTGTGTGTGTGTGTGTGTGTGTGTGTGTGTGTGTGTGTGTGTGTGTGTGTGTGTGTGTGTGTGTCATCAGATTTGCATACTAACTATTATCTGCATGTAAAATTTCATGAAAATCAATTTGATATTCTAAGCAAAATATACTGTAAATGTTGAAACTAACCTTAAACTTGGACTGTATTCATAGGGAAACGACATTGATAATTGAATATTGGTAACATTTATTATATTTGATACCTTGACATTACCATTTGAGTTTCAACTTGAATGTGATTTTATTGACTGGATATATAACGTTACTCTCTCTACATAAGTCAATCTGTTATAACTGCCGAGTTTTTTATAAACCTAAAAACAAATTAACTATATAAATGGTAAAACAGTACAAAAAACATAGAAGTAAAATATAAACAGAAAGATAAAAGTTGGAAAAGTAAAGATAAAAGTTGGAAAAGTAAAGATAAAAGTTGGAAAAGTAAAGATAAAAGTTGGAAAAGTAAAGATAAAAGTTGGAAAAGTAAAGACAAAAGTTGGAAAAGTAAAGATAAAAGTTGGAAAAGTAAAGATAAAAGTTGGAAAAGTAAAGATAAAAGTTGGAAAAGTAAAGATAAAAGTTGGAAAAGTTTCCTTTGATCTTTTAGACACTTATTTTGATAGTTAATCCCTTCAGAATGATGATGCCACTCCCAATTACATTCTGGCCATCATAATATGATAGTATGCAGCTTAGGAAGAATCCATACGAGTCAAAGAGTGAATTAAGGGGAGATTTCCACTTGAGGGATTTTTTTCTTGACTCCTTTCTCCCTCATGTTTAGCCCCATTGCTTTTGATATTATAAAACGTTTGCCCCATTAGTTTAGCGATTTTAAGAACTTTCACCTCATATTAAGACCTTTCGTGCCATTCAGGTGTCAATTTTATCCTGGCGAGTGATAGCGAGCCTGTAATTTAAGAGGAACCGGCCTTCGGCCGGGACATTTTTCTACCGAAAAATGTACAAATATATCTTGAAAGGGACTCGAGGGGGTGTAATTTTAAGCTTGATGGAGGTCTAGGGAACAAACTAAATACCTCCCCTTAAGAGTGTGCATTCCCATTATGACTAGAGATCCTTCCTAAGCTCAATAAAATATCCTAGTGTTAGCTCGAAGAAAGAAAATAACGTCATCATGCTGAAGGAATTAATATTATTATAATTATCAGGGCATTTTCTATATGTTGGTCAACGACCAAGCGGTTATTAGTTATTTAAAAGTTAGTAAACGTATTGCGATCTATGAATTATACTGTACTTATAATATCGATTTATGAGTAGGAAAGGATTTGTGGTATTTTATCTGAGCATAACCCAAGTGAACATATGTGTCAAACTTGGTGAAAATCCATCAGCAACTGAGAAATAGTGTACGTGATTTGTCTTCAACTCCATAATGTATTCTCTTCCTTCAGTGTGTATATAAAATGGCTTCAAATATTATCCCTCCAACCTCTCACTATTTCCTTTGCTCAATTCTTTCTTTGCCTCTTTTTACAGGCCCACGATTGAGGACCGGAATGAAACAGGTTGCAAATTGACTGTAAAAATGAAAACAAAATATAGTTCCGTTTGTTTTTCTCTCGATGATTTCCCACTTGATTTTTAGTTGGGCTTGTTTCTCTCTCTGTCTGTGTGGGGTGGAGTAGCCTATGTGTACGCGGGGGTCTATTTAGTAGTATGCGATTATAGACTACACAAATAAATAAATACTCGTAGAAAACATGAGTCGAGTTGGAGATTGGCAGAGCCCCTGGAAATATATTGGATAGATTCGAACTCCATTTACCATCTGTCTCCCACAATTCCTTCACAAACTCAGTAAAATCGCCTACTGATGCCCAGAATACATGGAGGAAACACGTCCTCATATCTAATGATAATGTAGGACAGGTTGGGAATGAGGATTCGAACCCATTTACTCCAGGTATATTTGGGAGAGTTGGGCACCGTAATCACTCGGCCACGTCCTCGTATCTTGACAGGGTTAATGCCGGAATCACACGATAATTTCACCAGAATTAAGGAATCCGAAATTGAACAAAAAAATAATAGTACACTATATTTTCTGACAATTCTGACGCTCCTTACGACATTTTCTAATTCTGTATAGTCGTGGACAGAAATGTCTTCAAAATTTGCATAGGCGAAATTATGACTTAATACCGAACTGTTGAGATAAACTGCTTGATCAAAATATATCAAATGTGTTGGGATAAACTATAGTCTTTTCATTATAGGAAGGCCAGAAAATGTGATTCTTAAGCTCTGTATCCATCCCCCCCCCCCCCCCCGAAAAAAGGACTAGAGTAATCGAATTCATTTTTCTACCAATATGGTATGAGTCAGCTAGGGAATAGGTATGGAAATATACAGCCCATCTAATCCAGCCCTTTTTGAGTTACAGAGGATAGAGGTCAAGATTGTTGGCCTACTTTGATGTATGGACTATAGTTAATGTTCATCACCTTGCTCCAATCAATAGGAGGTGTTCAGGTACTACTAACCACGACTGTACCTTATATCTATCTATCTATCTATATGCTCAGGCCCAATCCCCACTTTTAGTCCCACTTTTAGTCCATTCAGTATATGTAGGCCAGAAATCATGACCCCCTAACCTCTGTAACTCAAAAAGGACTAAAGCATATGGGCTGTAAGTTTCCACACCTATTTCCATGCTAACTCTTCCTAAATGGTAGAACTATCAGCTCGATTACTAAAGTCGTTTAGGAGTTACAGAGGTTAGTAATATATATGTTTGACCTACCTATACTAAATGGACAGTGTTATTGAACAGATAATTATAACTTCAATATACACCACAAATCCTTCTCATCCCTATTATAGTAAACAAACTAAATATTCTTGGTGCTTATAATTTTGTTTACGTTTTTTTTTTCATATTCTCAAATAAAAATCGTCGTCACGTTCAACGGTGCCAGTTGCAATCAAAAGTTAATAATAAATTATTCTTCATTTGACTTAGGAGGGGATTATTTTTTTTTCTGACCTCCCTTCTCCCTCATGTTTAACCCCATCAGTTTTTACATTTTAATACGTTCGCCTCATTAGTTTGTTGATTTCAAGACCTTTCGCCACATTTCTTTGTCAATATTAAGCCTTTTCGTGCCATTTAGGTGTCAATTATTTTCCTGGCGAGCGATAGCGAGCCTTTAAAGTAAGAGGAACTTGTCTTCGGTCGGGACATTATTCTATCGAAAAATGTACAAATTTATGTAGAAAGGGGGACTTGGGGGTGTTTTATTTAAGCTTGATGGAGATCTGGGGAGAAAACTCGTTACAATTAGTTTGTATGTTGTTATTCGAATTTCCCGTGTGTTCCTTTGTATCTCCATAATCATCAATGCAGCAGAGAACCGGTTGCAGCCTCGCCTTGACGTATAGAGGAACCAGTTGCTTCAAAGAACAATATTTAATCTGTCAATTTGCTTTACATCACCTATAAGCGCGTACACGAATATCCAGAATGGGCGTATTGATTTGCTTAGGTATAGATCTTTTTATTATTCTTTTTAGTTTCCTCCCTAGACCTCCATCAATCTTAAAAATACACCCCCAAGATTCTCCTTCAAGATCTTTTTTTTTTACCTTTTTCGAAAGAAAAATATCCCGACCGAAGGCCAGTTCCCTTTAAATTACAGGCTCGCTTTCGATCGCCAGGAGTACATCGACACCTAAATGGCATGAAAGATCTTATTATTGTAAACAAAAACAAAAAAATGGGGTGAAAAATCTTAAAATCGACAAACTACAGGGGGCAAACATCTTAAAAATCTCAGAACTAATGGGGCTAAACATGAGGGAGAAAGGGGCCAGATAAACGAACGATCCCCCCTTAAGTTGAATATACTCATAGGAACCAGTTGAAGGAAGGAACAGTAATCTATTATATATATTTGCCATAACTTTTCTTCCCAAATTTGTAAGAATTCTTCTTTCTTTTCGTGCGTTTCAATCTAGGTTAGAACAGGTTGCAAATTCATCTTCACGGATAATAAAGAAACGCAAATTATGGAACGACATTATTTTAACCCTTTGAAAAATATGGCGCATTTTGAGTTTATTCTGGCTATCATTAGACGATTATATACAGTTTAGGAAGGATCTGTGGGAATTATAAGGGTTTCTCATTTAACCCTCTGCCGTCCACATACCCTTCCTAATATGAATACAATCGTCTAATAATAGCCAGAACACGGAAAAGAAGTGCGTGTCGGATCTAGAGACGTCCTTTACATTATATTCTGACAACTATTACACGATTATATTCAGCTTAGGAAGGACCTCTAGCAATAATAAGGATTCAAACTATCTCAACCTATCATTTTAACTACCACAGATCCTTCCTAAGGTGGATATTTTCGTCTAAATATAGCTAGAATAAAATATAACACACGTCACTGGTACTCAACGGGTTAAACTGGTATATATCTTGCCCGCTGCTTGCTCACGAGTTTTCCCACTTTGAAGCTTTCCTCTTCTTCATATTCCCCCAACGCACTTTAGAACCGGTTGCTTTCACGTTCAGCTCTATAGTTTATGCAGATAATTCTGTAATACGGACAATGTCTCGCGACAGAAAGGTATAAAATAAGACCAATTATGGATTATAACTATAGGTCCTAGTGGTATTTAAACTTCGGTAAATATTTAGATTTCATTCTGTAACTCCTAAATATTTGAAGATAATATTTTGAGTGCGAGTACAGTTATCAACAAACAAACCTGGGACACAGACAATGGAGGAGTGATTGGATATGTTTATAATATGAAGGTGAATGAAGGAGTTTTTCCCAGTGCAACAATGTTCTTGTAAGTGAGGAAGTCCATTCATACACACGTTTTGTTCATTTACTTGGACTTATCATTACATTTATAATTTTGCTATGTGTATCGAAGGCGACAAAAGGCAAACCCTGCCTGCAACAATTGCATATCCCCCCCCCCCCACACACAAAAAAAAAAAGTTGAAAACGAGTGGAAATGTACTGTAAATCATTCATTTTCACCTTGTTCATCATCTAGTATGCAAAATGTATATTTTCACCCCTGTATACTTTCCACAAACACTCATCAATGCTTTCGGCGTATTATTGATTTTGCCTGTACCTAAGCAACAGTTGCAAGGAGAGGCCGCGACCCATATCATATTCGCTCTTCCCGCTTCCACAGCCTCGGGAAGATGTGTTTGTTTATGTTGGGTAAGTGGCGGCCTGGCCCTTGGGTTGGCTCGTGGTCCTCTCCTGCACAAGTACTTTCCCCTCCTTAGTCTGAAACTCACAATTGTATTCGCACTCAAGCATGTCGCCCGCATTCAGAGACGCTTTAACTCACAGATAACTTATCCTAATCTAACTCAAATCTAACCTAACCTAAACAATCCTATCCTCAACGGTAATTATGCAAATTACTCGTCACATTCTACCTACCTAAGGTTCACCTAAGGTCACCTAAGGTTGTGCGCCACTCTCATAGCAGCACCGAGGAGTGCGTCGCCCCTCGTTGTGGGTTGTGTTTTGGTGCAGCAGACTGTTTGAAGAGACAGCACGCTCCCTTGCGAAGATGGGCTCGTCTGGCACTTTTTGCAGTTCGACACCCTAACTTAACCTAGCCTTACACTAAACTATCTTCACTTAGCCTCCTCAAATGCATCCTCAAATGTGGGTAAAGGAACGTAAGTGTGTGTGAAGGTGAGTCAGCGCGAAATGAGTTAGGGACGAAACAAAAAAATTGTAACTTCTGAGTCAGCTGAGAGGGTGGAGGGAGGTGGTAGAAGAGGGAGGGTGGTGGGCAAATGGTTTTCTTTCCTTTGTCTTCCTGGGGTCGTAATTCACAGCTAGAACTTGAAGGATGGGTAGTACTCACTCACACTCACACACACACTCTCTCTCTTTCTCTCTCTCTCTTAAGCCACTTTCACACATTCACGATGTTGGTCCCGATGTACCCCGAGGTACACAAATTGGTACATCGGCAGTGACAGTGACACGATGTACGCATTTGACGACGAAGCCTCGACGGTGACACGTCGTAGCCACGACGGGCCAGATGGTACCACGGTTGCAACACGACGGCGCCACGTCAATGCTGTAACGGTCAAAATTCCGTCAAAACCGTACCCCGACGTGGCACGAGGGGAACACGACGACGAGGGGCGATGGACTTATGATGGTGACACGTGGCTGACCCGACGAGGACGACGCCACAACGTCAGGCAGCCTGACAGATATCGTCAATACATATGGTGTTAAAGGTATTACGTTCAACGGTCAAGTTTAAGGTAAGATAAGGTCGAATTATTTCTTTGTAAGGTATAGGCGTATGAAAATTTGTATATAAAATCAAGTTTTTGTCGTAGAGAGCTGGTTCTTCGTAAATAACAATCTGTATTCATTGCCGATATACGAAATTAATATCTAAAAACTGTATCGAACGTTAAATTATATGAAAATAGACCATGAAGTGATGCGAAAATATTTACCAGTGGGTGACAGCGGCGACGGACAAAAAATATTCAGGAAAAATTAAAGTTTTGATCGTACATTGGCCATATATGTACCATTAGAAAGCTAATGAAAAATCCTATATATCACTTGCTTACAGAATATTCATTGTCCCACATTTTATCGGTGAAAATGGGGAGGGAAAGTATGGGCGAACTGAAAAGTAACCTGGAAATTCCACATATTATTATTTTTATTTATTGTTTTGTTGAAATCTTATATAATAACCTTGCCTCTTGCCGTTCATAAAAAAAAAAAAAAAAAAAAAAAATTATGGGTGAAAACCAATTGAGAGCGAATAGTTTGGTGCGGCTGGGATTCTATAAAAACAAAAAACTATCGTTATAGATTTATTTCTATAAAAACCAATATTGATGATAGCATATTCTAAACACCACCATCATGTTCAGCGGAAAAAATTGCTGTGATTTATTATGAAAATAAAAATAACGATAAAAAAACGATATACCGGTACCGGTATAATCTCATATAGTATATAATATAACAGTGCGTTTAATCTCCACAGATAGGCTACACTTCGTGATGAATCATATTTTCTCTAATTGTGGAAGGTAAAATGTATTGATATAAACCTATCTTGTGCAAAAGGATTGATATAAACATAGCTTGTGTAAGGATGGAATCGTCGAAAACACAGGAACAATCTCCTCTATCTAAACCCATCCACCCACACAAACACTACCTTGTGTTAAATTAATCAATAACACTTAGTATTTCCTTTGGCTTCTACTATTATAAACACTACTGTATTAGGTCAAATTAAATTAAATTCCATAGAGCATAATTATAATAACATTTATTGCATACCGTGTATCAGTGGCGGTCGATATAGCCACACAAGAACAATAACACACGCACACGCACACGCACACACACTCACTCGACAATTAACACACACGTCTTTCGGTAATCATACCGGTACACTGATTTTTCATTTGAACTTATTACCTCGTTTGATATAAGTTGATTATGGAATATTATATACGGTATATACGGTATAGGCCTACCGTATACCATATCAGGTCTTTATTTATTCATCATGTGCGTATTTATAGTGTTGTCAGAATACTCCACTAATCCGAAGCACTGTCGGTCCGCTGCCATTCGGATTACATGACTTTTACTGTAATATATTATAACTATTTATACCCCGACGCCGCCACGTCGATGCCGATGAAACCTGATGCAGATACGCCAGACCCACGTCATCGACACGTTGTACCCGACGTTACCCGACGGTACCACGCCAAAAGACCATCGCGCGAAATTTTTGAACAAATCCAAAACTTTGGTGGCCAAGCCCGATTTGCCACGTCCCGCGCTCACCGACGACCCCGACACACGTTGGGGATTGCACCACGTTGTGTCCCGATATTCATCAAATCGGGGTACATCGGGACCAACATTGTGAATGTGTGAAAGTGGCTTTATTCTTCTAGTAATAGTTTCTTCTTTTTATCTTCATCTTCTCCACTGTTTTATTTACCTCTCCTCCCTCCTCTCTTTATTTACCTCTTCCTCCTTCTTTCTTTATTTACCTCTCCCTCCTTCTCTCTTTATTTACCTCTTCCTCCTTCTCTCTTTATTTACCTCTCCCTCCTTCTCTCTTTATTTACCTCTTCCTCCTTCTCTCTTTATTTACCTCTCCCTCCTTCTCTCTTTATTTACCTCTCCCTCCTTCTCTCTTTATTTACCTCTCCCTCCTTCTCTCTTTATTTACCTCTCTCTCCTTCTCTCTTTATTTACCTCTCCCTCCTTCTCTCTTTATTTACCTCTTCCTCCTTCTCTCTTTATTTACCTCTTCCTCCTTCTCTCTTTATTTACCTCTCTCTCCTTCTCTCTTTATTTACCTCTCCCTCCTTCTCTCTTTATTTACCTCTCTCTCCTTCTCTCTTTATTTACCTCTCCCTCCTTCTCTCTTTATTTACCTCTTCCTCCTTCTCTCTTTATTTACCTCTCCCTCCTTCTCTCTTTATTTACCTCTTCCTCCGTCTCTCTTTTCTTCTTCTTCTTCATAAAATAACACCTTTCTTATTTAACACCATACTGTCTCTTACACTAGCGTTCAGACTACGTGATAGCCTAATACAGCTCCTGACAGAAGTAATGTTTATCTCCAGGCCCCTCTACATTGAAGCTCACCCATGGTATTTATTAATAGGAGTGGCATTCAACGCTAATAACGCTTGTACAACTATCTGGACACATTGCACATCACACCCTTAAGGGGGGGTCACCGGATTTTTTTTTATCTTTCTCTCCTTTTCTCTGTTTCCCTGGCTCGTATCCATTCGGCCCCATTCAGCCAACTGTTTTACGACGTTTATCCCCATCCAAGTGTCGATTTCTTCCTAGCGAGCGATAGCGAGCCAGCATTGTATGGAGAAATCCGGCTTCGCCGGAAACATTTTTCTTTCGAAAAATGTACAAATTTAGCTTGCTGTCAAAACAAAAATATATATATGCTTGCTCACTACCGCTCGCCAGGAAAGTATTGACATCTGGATGGGGGTAAACGTCTTAAAACAGTAGGCTGAATGGGGTCGAATGGATACAAGCCAGAGAAAGTGGAAAAGGAGAGAACAAAAGCGAGGTGGGCTCCCTTAACACGAAGAGAAGAAGGAACAACATTGAAGTAAGGCTATATCATGTAGAATAAAATATGCCACTGTGAAGTATAGTTGAACCATTCTAGACAAAGGAGACTCGATTATTGGGTGGGTAAGATTGTAGCCTTTATTGTGTGCGATGGCCTGGCACAAACCCATGGAGCCCGTGACATCCGAATGAAGGTTGGTCGAAATTATGGAGCGGCCGCTAATTAATAAGCTATCCTCAAACTAAGACACACACACACACACACACACACACACACACACACACACACACACACACACACACACACACACACACACACACACACATAATCAAGATCATTGCACTGTCCAATACCATTATCCTGTAAGTAAAATTAACTAGTAAAATAAATAATCAGGAACATTGCACTGTCCCACTACCGCCACCCTAAAGCTAAATTAAACAAGCAAATACAGAATCAAGAGTATTGCCCTAGCCACTACCACAGCACTATAAGTAATATAAACAAACACATATGCAACCCAAAGAGGAGAGTACCCACCACTACCGGTACCATACTTCCCAGTTTCACATCCAATACATTATCACTTATTGAGGGGAGATTTCCACCTGGAGGATTTTTTTCTGGACCCCTTTCTCCCTCATGTTTAGCCCCATTGCTTTTGAGATTTTAAGACGTTCGCCCCATTAGTTTAGCGATTTTAAGAACTTTCACCCCATATTAAGACCTTTCGTGCAATTCAGGTGTCTATTTTATCCTGGCGAGCGATAGCGAGCCTGTAATTTAAGAGGAATCGGCCTTCGGCCGGGACATTTTTCTACCGAAAAATGTACAAATTTATCTTGAAAGGGACTCGAGGGGGTGTAATTTTAAGTTAGATGGAGGTCTAGGGAATCAACTAAATACCTCCCCTTAAGGGAGGCTATTTTTCCAGCATCATTAGTTTTGAGATTTTAAGACGTTCATCCCATTAGTTTGGCTATTGTAAGACCTTTTGACCTATTTTTTTGTCCATTTTAAGACCTTTCGTGCCATTTAAGTGTCATTTGTGTTCCTAGCGAGCGAAAATAAGCCTGCGATTTAGGAGGAACCGGCCTTGTCCGGAACATTTTTTCTACCGAAAATTTTTCACAATTATTTCGAAGGGGGGTCTTGGGTATTTGTTATAATTTTGATGGAGGTCTAGGAAGGAAATTACAATCTTCACTTAACCTCTGATATGTTTTCCTAACCCACGTTCACTTTCTCTGATGTCTAAATATACAACATACTGAACTGCCATCCCATCCACAAGGAAAAAGGAAGATACAAGTTAACCCTTTCAAGCATTTATGACGCAGAGGTTGCCAGATTAGCAATAAGAAATAGAGTTCTCTCACTCTTATAATTACCTCTCCAAAATTAGTGTTTTGCCCACAGCTAACTCAAGGACAACTGCAGAGGTTGAAGTAACTAAACTAAAGGTTTCTAAATACCCCTGATGGTAACAAAGGCTTTAAAGTATCCCCAATAGGCTCAAAATCGCGTCATATGTCGGAGAGGGTTAAGACGCAGAGCAGCAGCAGGTTGGATCCGTATGTTTACCAGGTAGTGAAATGTTGTGTGGCGGAGTCCAACAACACCATCACTCCCCCGTCACACCCACCCTCACCCACACCCACAGACACACACCCACACACCATCACTCCCCCGTCACACCCACCCTCACCCACAGACACACACCCACACACCATCACTCCCCCGTCACACCCACCCTCACCCACACCCACAGACACACACACCCACACACCATCACTCCCCCGTCACACCCACCCTCACCCACACCCACAGACACACACACCCACACACCATCACTCCCCCGTCACACCCACCCTCACCCACACCCACAGACACACACACCCACACACCATCACTCCCCCGTCACACCCACCCTCACCCACACCCACAGACACACACACCATCACTTTCCCGTCACACCCACCCTCAGCCACACCCACACACCATCACTCCTCCGTCACACCCACCCTCACCCACACACCATCACTCCCCCGTCACACCCACCCTCACCCACACCCACAGACACACACACCCACACACCATCACTCCCCCGTCACACCCACCCTCACCCACAGACACACACCCACACACCATCACTCCCCCGTCACACCCACCCTCACCCACACCCACAGACACACACACCCACACACCATCACTCCCCCGTCACACCCACCCTCACCCACAGACACACACACCCACACACCATCACTCCCCCGTCACACCCACCCTCACCCACACACCATCACTCCCCCGTCACACCCACCCTCACCCACACCCACAGACACACACACCCACACACCATCACTCCCCCGTCACACCCACCCTCACCCACACCCACAGACACACACACCCACACACCATCACTCCCCCGTCACACCCACAGACACACACACCCACACACCATCACTCCCCCGTCACACCCACAGACACACACACCCACACACCATCACTCCCCCGTCACACCACCCTCACCCACACCCACAGACACACACACCCACACACCATCACTCCCCCATCACACCCACCCTCACCCACACACCATCACTCCCCCGTCACACCCACCCTCACCCACACCCACAGACACACACACCCACACACCATCACTCCCCCGTCACACCCACACCCACTGACACACACACCCACACACCATCACTCCCCCGTCACACCCACCCTCACCCACACCCACACACCATCACTCCCCCGTCACACCCACCCTCACCCACAGACACCCACACACCATCACTCCCCCGTCACACCCACCCTCACCCACAGACACACACACCCACACACCATCACTCCCCCATCACACCCACCCTCACCCACACCCACAGACACACACACCCACACACCACAGCCCGTAGCCTAGTAGGTAGAGCTCTCGTCTCACACACGAGGGGTCGGGGGTTCAATCCCCGGCCGGGCGGAGACAAATTGGGCTTGTCTCCTTTCATGTGTTAGCCTCAGTTCACCTAGCTGTAAATAGGTACCTGGAATAAGTGGACGACGTTGTGACGTCCCATCTGGGGTTGGCAAAAATGGTACAAGGCGAGATGGGTATCATATGGTTCACCTAAGCTGATGGCTACCTAAGCCTTCGGGCGAGACGGTACCGTCTATAGTGAGAATGGTACCATACAGATCCACCCTAAGCCTTCGTTTCCGATGTCGCCAATTGGCTAAAATACAGACTACACACACATCCACAGCCATTCCAACAGTACATAAAACACTTAACATGCATTTCACGCAATACATTCCCAGTTAAGGAGGCGCGATAATAATGAGCTTAGCTCGCATTGCGTGGATTCCCCTTGACGAACAAGTAACTGAGTAACTGAGTAACCATCACTCCCCCGTCACACCCACCCTCACCCACAGACACACACACCCACACTCCCCCGTCACACCCACCCTCACCCACACGCACAGACACACACACCCACACACCATCACTCCCCCGTCACCCACACCCACAGACACACACACCATCACTCCCCCGTCACACCCACCCTCACCCACACCCACAGACACACACCCACACACCATCACTCCCCCGTCACCCACATCTACCCACACCTTGAACATGTAACCTTTAACATGCTACGGTACTGTTTAGCTCACGGGGTAAACAATGTCGAGGACGTCCATTACTGTTTACCACCACAGACAGTACCAAGGCAAGAAGGAAAAATTACTGTATACAAACCAAATATACAATGGCATGAGAACAGCAACAGACCGACTGTTTCTAAAAGGCTGCTCGTGTTTGTAAGTAAAGCGAGAAGTAGCACATCTATAATATAACTCAATTTAATTTACTTCACTTATTACGCTATGAAATAAACTTGGTGGAGGTTTGATTGCATGACATTATGTAAACATATTATGAACGACGATACAGACTCGGAATTAATAACATCCCATGATAGCTTCTTCCTAACGTTTATCACACGGTTTAATTTGTTTTATTTTTTTTTTCTGATATGAAGCGCTGACCAACAATCTTGATGCCGTTTCCCCTTGTGTAACTCGACTGGTCAACAACTGTGAAGTACTTGTGAACATCTGTATTAGCACGGCCCTTGTAGATTGCGTATACTTAAAATACGGTTCCATGTCACTTCAACCAGTAGACCATTTCAACCAGTAGCTCTCAACCAGTGCCAAATTAACCCAGACCAAGCAAACCAGTGCCAAAATATAGTACTAACCTAACCTAACCTAACCGTATTGGTTGATTTGGTACTGGTTGAGAGCTACTGGTTGAAATGGTCTACTTGTTGAAGTGACCGGTCACCTTAAAATACACCTTGCCTCATTGTATAAGACGCAGAGACAGAGTACGAAATAGACAGACAGAATGATGGGTACATAGATAGGAAGATAGATAGATAGATAGATAAATAGATAGATAGATAAATATAGATAACTAGATAGATAGAGAGAGAGAGAGAGAGCATGAGAGTGTGGGGTGGGGGGGAGTATTAGAATATTTAGAAGCCCAAATTAAGAAAGGGACCCACAGGGGAGGTCGGGGGGAGTAGCAAAACAGTAGCGGAGAGAAACAAAAGGGGAAGGACATTTGGAAGAGGAAGAGGGGAAAAGGGAAGAGGTGATACATAGAGGAGGATAGTGTTAGGGTAAATTAGATAAAAGAGGGGTGGATGTAAGTGAACATTTGTGAGAAGATGAGGAGCTAATATATTTATCTTTATATATATACACTTACCTACCTATCCATCTATCCATGTATATATCTATGTAGCTATTTATATATTTATCTATCTATCTATGTATCTATCTATTTATCTTTCTATCTACCTTTCTATCTACCTATTTATCTATATATCTATCAATTAATCTAACTATCTATATATCTATCTATACTGAATAATCTTTAAGTCAATATATATACATTAATCCATCAAGCTCTCTACTATGAAGCCTTGATTCAATCTGTGTGAAAGGACACTAGGCTATCGAAGCGGTAGTCAATATTTCACGTAAATCAATTGAGAGAGAGAGAGAGAGAGAGAGAGAGAGAGAGAGCGTGAGAGTGATAGAGAGAGAGAGAGAGGGGGGGGGGGGGGGGTATGAGGATAAGTGTGCACGTGTCTAGGAGGACCGGAAGTTGGTTTTAGGTATCCTGGCCCTTAGTTCTCTCTCTCTCTCTCTCTCTCTCTCTCTCTCTCTCTCTCTCTCTCTCTCTCTCTCTCTCTCTCTCTCTCTCTCTCTCTCTCTCTCTCTCTCTCTCTCTCTCTCTCTCTCTCTCTCTCTCTCTCTCTCTCTCTCTCTCTCTCTCTCTCTCTCTCTCATCCTAACAACGTAGAACAATTTCGATATGCCCTCAGTTGTTTTTAAAGCGAGAGAGAGAGAGAGAGAGAGAGAGGCTATACAATAAACACTGAACAATCAAATACAGATCAATTAAAGTATCATTCACAAATACAACAACAATACAGTACATTACTACAGTACAACAATACAGTACATTACTACAGTACAACAATACAGTACATTACGACAGTACAACAATACAGTACATTACTACAGTACAACAATACAGTACAACAATACAGTACATTACTACAGTACAACAATACAGTACATTACTACAGTACAACAATACAGTACATTACTACAGTACAACAATACAGTACAACAATACAGTACAACAATACAGTACATTACTACAGTACAACAATACAGTACATTACTACAGTACAACAATACAGTACATTACTACAGTACAACAATACAGTACAACAATACAGTACAACAATACAGTACATTACTACAGTACAACAATACAGTACATTACTACAGTACAACAATACAGTACAACAATACAGTACAACAATACAGTACAACAATACAGTACATTACTACAGTACAACAATACAGTACATTACTACAGTACAACAATACAGTACATTACTACAGTACAACAATACAGTACAACAATACAGTACAACAATACAGTACATTACTACAGTACAACAATACAGTACAACAATACAGTACATTACTCTTCAATTATTACCCATTTCAATATTATATAATTATATTATCACCAATTAACTTACAAATAAACCTAATTAACTAAATCAATAACACTAATAAATACATGTGGCACTCCAAGGATTCGAACCTAGGATGATCACACCGAATATCCCACACTAACCATTAAGCCATCAAGACAACCTGATTACCCCTCCGTTAAGATCTAAGCCAATCATCTACACTCCACATCAAACTTAAAATACTAGTAAATATATTCCGAAACATTTTACCCCAGCCAAAATAAACATCTTATCTGCTACATCATCCATCAATTATGGAGAAAAATAAATATATATATATATCAGATAGAGAAAAACAACTCGACCATATGTGTCAAACAGTTGCGCCTCCTTCCGTCGGTCGGTCGGTCGGTCGGTCTCTCTCTCTCTCTCTCTCTCTCTCTCTCTCTCTCTGTCTCTGTCTCTGTCTCTCTCTCTCTCTCTCTCTCTTTCTCTCTCTTTCTCTCTTTATATATATATATATATATATATATATATATATATATATATATATATATATATATATATCTCGCTCTCGCGCTCTCTCTCTCTCTCTCGCTATATATATATATATATATATATATATATATATATATATATATATATATATATATATATATACAGTATATATATATATATATATCGCTTTCTCTCTCTGTCTCGCGTTCTCTCTCTCTCTCTCTCTCTCTCTCTCTCTCAAACTAATTTCTTTCTATTCTCTATAAAACTTTCCTTGTGGGCATTTCCTGACCCTTAAGGTTACACTTCATCCTATTTCCTGACCCTTAAGGTTACACTTCATCCTATTTCCTAACCTACTCTTCATCCTATTTCCTAACCTACTCTTCATCCTATTTCCTAACCTACACTTCATCCTATTTCCTAACCCTTAAGGTTACACTTAATCCTATTTCTGACCCTTAAGGTTACACTTCATCTATTTCCTGACCCTTAAGGTTACACTTCATCCTATTTCCTGACCCTTAAGGTTACACTTCATCCTATTTCCTGACCCTTAAGGTTACACTTCATCCTATTTCCTGACCCTTAAGGTTACACTTCATCCTATTTCCTGACCCATAAGGTTACACTTCATCCTATTTTCCGGTACGGGTTTTTAGCCGGAAGGCGCAGATGGTGGTGAGACAGCCTTCTACTTTGTTGTCCAATTGTTCTACTATAAACTGTCCCTGTCTAGTAGTATTAAGGCCGGACCACCTATTAAAGACCGCAAGGTCTGTGTGGTCTGAGTATATGTTCAACACACTCACTCTCTCTCTCTCTCTCTCTTTTCAAATGGTTACTTTCGTTGTTCAGCACATCACTACATCTCACTCACTCACTCACTCACTCTCACACGCGCTCTCTCTCTCTCTCTCTAGTCATTCCCATCAATAAAGAAATGACTTACACTATAGTCCAAATATAACTCGTCAGGTAGGGAGAGACGCCCCACCCGCCGCTGGTATGTGTCAAACAGTTATGTATCGTCCGAGATCTGAAACCGATAAGAAGGCCTTTGTAATATTTTCAGTGGTACATAATAAACACATATATCAAATATATACTATAATATAAATACTGCTCTACTCCTACTCATAACCTTCTCCATCTCTCCCGCTCGTCTCTCCTCTCTGGTCTCGGTCTCTCTCTCTCTCGGTCCTCTCGCCCCCCCCCTCCCACTTTCCCCCCCCCCCCCCTCTCTCTCTAGCCGATAAGAAGGCCTTTGTAATATGTTTAGTGGTTAATAATAAGAATATCACATAAAAAAAAAATATATATATATAGCCCCCCTCCGTCCCCCTCTCGAATGGTTCCTATAGTTCTTCATAAGTACATCAAAGCATTCTCTCTCTCTCTCTCTCTCTCTCTCTCTCTCTCTCTCTCTCTCTCTCTCTTCTGGTCCTCCTCTCCATGCTTCAATCCTCCGTCGAATCTCGTCCTCTCTCCTCCTCCTCCTCCTCGCGTCTCCCTTCTCCTCTCTCCTTTCAACCTCTCATTCATCTCTCTCTCTCTCTCTCTCTCTCTCTCTCTCTCTCTCTCTCTCTCTCTCTCTCTCTCTCTCTCTCTCTCTCTCTCATCAAACCCATCATTAAATACATTACCTACTAAAATACAACCGAATAAAAAGTATATAATAAAAGGTAAACAAAAAAGAACCCCGAACGCCGTCAGGCAGAGCTTGCGTCTAACAGCTGGGCCTCGTCCGATCTCCGAGGGTGATAAGAATGGCCTTTGTAATGTTTGTATTGGTATATCATAAAGACATCAAATCATACACTATACCTCCCTTCCTTCCCCGTCTCTCTCTCTCTCAGTGTTTTGGAGGACAAGCAGCCTAGAAGGGTCACTAGACCTATTGTTGCTTGATTTCCTTTGTACTTCTTTGTACTCCTTTGTACTCTCTCTCTCACGTCAGTGAAATCCAATAATAATGACATAACTATAATATAATCTCTCTCTCAAAATACCCAAGTCAATCCCATCACTAAAGACATCACACACACACACACACACACATACTTAGGGGAGGTGTGGTGGAGTGGTCATGCCACTGGATTGATAATCCAATGGACCCGGGTTCAAATCTCGATATCGTTCAATGGAGAAGAGATATTATTGGGATTGAATTTGTGCTGTACCTAGTATCAGTGCATTACCACAAAGCCCACCGAAATGCCAAACAAAAAAATACCCTCATTGTTCCCTGATTAAATAACACTGTATGAATATTCCCATATTCAAAATATGTTACAGGGGGACAATGCCTAGTGAGTTCACTGCTCAATAGGTGGCGTTCTGAGAGTGAGGGTCTGAGTCTGGAGGGTGAGACTGTGAAGCGACACTTTTGTTGAGCGAAGCCACCAGACCAGTCCTCTTCAGAGATGGAGCTAGCTTGCTTCGAGCTATGATGGATGCTTCACATGTCTCACTCCCCAGACTGGAACAAGACCTCACGGGCTTCACCGTGTTGAGCGGTTGAGCGGCTCTCAGCCTATGCCCGAGAGGGAGTAGTTGGAATATAGAAAAAAAACAAAAAAACACACACACTCACCTCAACTCTCAAAATACCCAAGTCAATCCCATCACTAAAGACATCACACACACACACACACACACACACACACACACACACACACACACACCTCAACTCTCAAAATACCCACGTCAAACCCATCAATAAAGACATTACTCACAAAAAACCTACCCTACTAAAAAGTGAACGCCGCCGTCAGGTAGAGCTATGTGTCAAGCAGTTGTGCCTCATCGGATCTCCGAAGGTGATAAGAAGGCCTTTGTCATGGTTCCTTTAGTACATAGTAAATACATTACATCATGATATACGTACAGTACCTCCCTCTAACATTCCCTGCCTCTCTCTCCAATGGTTACTTTCGTTCTTAATAAGCACATCACATCACATCTCTCTCTCTCTCTCTCTCTCTAGCCTTCTTCTTTTCTATCCTTTCCTTTAACTTTCCTTTTCTATCGGATATGCCATTAAGAATTAAGAATGCCATATAGAATTAAGTCCTGACCACCTCGTTTGGATCGTAAGGTCTGTGTGGCCAGTGCATATATGTAAATCTATGTACACCCAGAAGTGAAAGTCCCTGCATAGGGTTTACCCCCTACTCCTACTACCCCAGAAGGTAGGAAAGGGGTGGGCCCTGCCCAGTCCCCCTTACTACTCCTACCCCAGGCAGAAGGGACGGGATGGTGCCAGTCCGTCACCCCTTCCTTCCCCTACCCTATAAGGTAGAGATTAAACAAGCAGGCCCCCACGTCACAAACAAAGATCATCACTACCCTACCGCCAACCCCCACACAGGAGGGGACACCGCCGATTACAACCATTGTTGTCCACGAACACAGAATAAATGTAACCTTGCAACGAGGCCGAGACCAATGGGTCCAGTAATTGGTAACTCTATATATATTATATATATGCCAGGAAAATGTTGCAATAAATTATCTGATTTTACAGAATGAAGATAATTTACAGACGTATCTGGTCCACGATAGGGGTCCGCGGAGTATAGCTACTTGACACACAACACATATATGCATTTATGCGTTATTGGAGTATTGTATTATGTTTGTATTTATAATGTAGGTAATTTCCAATACCATGACTCCCTTTATTTTACAAATTACTGTATTCACCCGTGGCCAACCCTTCGGGGAAATTTCCCCCCACCCAACCCGGCGTCCAGGCGAATAGATAGGATCAGATCGATAGTATCACCCACGCCGCGCAATATGCATTGGGTATTTCATGGATTTGCACCATTGAAATGGCTAAATCTTGTAATTTTTGAATTTACCTCTTGAAGAGATGTTGGAACTTGGCTAAAAAACATATTGTATGGATTGCTTAAGTGATTGTAAAAGTGGTATAGTTCATAGTGTGGTCAATGCTGGATGCCGTGTTTAGGCTTTTTGGGGGTGCATATTCGTGTCAGAATATGTAAGGCGGGGAGCGTTGCGGGTCGATAGAAAGGTAGGTCGTGCTAGCTGCAGAGGTCAGAGGTCGAAGGCGAGTCATCTCGTGCGGCGGGGGGGTCTCAAGAGAGGAGGAGGAGGGTGGTTTGGCCGGGGGGCACGTTCGGGGTCTCTCTCTCTCTCCCATCTGTCTCTTGGGGAAGGGGGTCTCTAGCAGATTACCTCTCATGCTTCCAGGGGGTCGCCAATCTCTCTCATCTCATCTATGGTATATAACTCCCAGTATAATCTCCCTTATTCTTCTCAACAGATACAAAAATCAACCCTTCATCTATATCTCTCAATATTCTTGGTGTCTCTGTCTCTGCTGTTCTTCTGCTCTCATTTGGAAGGACCATATTACCAGTCTTGCTAAGGCAGCCGCCCAGAAGCCTGGGTGTGCGCAACCGCCTTAGGGGGTTCTGGTTTTGCGGTCTTGGTTCCGCCTGCACCAGCTTCGGCTCTGTACAGGGGCATAGTGCCGCCCCTTGTATTGAGTATTTGTTCCCACATGTGTGGGGAGGTTTCCTCTCACACCGCGGTCTCGCTAGGAGACAGGGGAGTTGAAAGGAATGGGCCTTTCGGATGGGCATTAACTCCCGTCCACTGGGGGAAGCTCAACGGGGGGAGGGGGGGGGGTGGGGGGGGTGAGGGGGGGGAAGAGGGGAGGGGGGGGGGTGGGGGGGGGAGGAGGAAGGAGAAGGAAGAAATAATTAGAGTCGAGGGGGTAGGGGAAAAGAGAGTGGGGGGAAAAGAAAAAGGGGGGGCAGGAGGAAGGGCTGGGGAGGGGGGCGGGGGGAGGGTTCGGGACCGAGGGGGGGGTGGCGCGGGGAAGGGCGGGGGGGGGGAGGGGAAAAGGGGGGGAGGGGGAGGGTGGGGAGAGAGATGGGCACGCAACGTCTCTGCAATCGCTCTCTCTCCGCCGGCAATGTTGCATCCTCTCTCGCTATTTCTACTCGTCTACTTTCCTTAATCAGGTTCTCAGGAGCTAGCCCAGTGCGATACCACCATTCCTTTACGTAGGGAACGTGGTACCGGGCGTGGCTGGTGCGAACTCAATCCCACCCCTACTCTGTGCAACTCTTCCACACCCAAGAGTGAAACGTTACTATCAAACTTTCTTCTACTCAGCAGGCTGAGTTCGCTCTGGAACTCTCTCCCAGAATCAGTCCTTTCCCTCTTCCTATGACTTAATTTAAATTGCTTCAAACTCCGTGTGTCCAGGCATTTTTGGACTCGGGAACGTCCCTTAATTTTGGAAAATGTCACTCTTTCAACTAGGGGGGAGGGGGGCACTTCGTGCGTATAGCAGTAATGCCTTTTGCGCTCCCGAGTGGGCAAGTCACATAAAAAGAAAAAAAAAAAAACAAAAAAAAAATATATTATATATATATATACGGTTAATACCGGGTATATAGTATATATTGCCATTTTAATGTATTACCATGTTCCAGTGTCTGTTCCATTCATTTTTTTTGTGGTGGAGGGGCAGGTGGTGGGTGGGGGGGGGGGTTGGGGGGGGTCTGCTATCAAAAAGTGTTATTTCATATGTTTTGGTTTGGTGGGGGGGTTTTGTTTAGTGTTCCACCAACCAACGGTTTGACTACTCTAAACTGCAAATTCATAAAATCAGACAAGATGCATGACTTGTGAGAGTCACGCGAGGGAGTAATAGGTCGAATCTAGGCAGGCTCACAACATAAATTCAAGTGCATTTTTTCATTACGCTATGAAGGCAGTTTTACAGACTTCGAACGAGGTAGTGTTTTCATAACTTATAACGAACACTAGATACTCTATATCTTTTCGGGGGGCGGATACATCATAATCAGGAGAGTGAGCGCTATCGCGTAGCAACTGATAGTGAAAATTATTGAAAACGCTCACTGGAGGATCCCAAACAGTCTCACCGCTAAGATATTAACGTATCACTCTAGTGTTTGCTCTTAATGGTATACTGAACTTTTTTTGCGAGTACAATTATGTCATCTATATGATTAAATACATAATGTTTCATATCGCTTTTCATTTTGGACACGATCATTGTATTATGTGTAATATGTGGCTTGTGGTATTGGATTTTATTTATTAATACGACTGTATAGGAGTATATTTATAGTAGAAATTATAGTATATATACCGTATCTATATATATATATATATATATATATATATATATATACGACACATGTATTACATTTTCTTCTTGAAAAAGAAGGACCGAGTGTTTATTTTCGAAGCATGCCGTATGCTCAATGCATACGTATGGCAAATACGAAATACAAGTTCAGTACTAGCTATTGACACCCTCTATCCTACCTAAAATCGGACATGTGATATTTTATCAAATATAAAGTACAAGGTTAATCGGTAAGAAAATACGATCTAATTCCTGCTTAAGAATCTCTCTCTCTCTCTCTCTCTCTCTCGTTCTCTCTGAAAAATGTTGTCTCGAGTGCTTAAGGGATACCAACAGATTTGTCATTTACTTTTGTAATTATTATTTGTATTGGTTCTACATTAACACACATCTATTATTAATGTTAATCTTTAGTGCAAGTTAATCAGAATC